>WBNM01011362.1:45408-101647 GCA_013399055.1 Ramphastos sulfuratus | reverse complement strand
CTGTGATACTGTGATTATTAATGAGTCATCCCAATTTCTTTGTCTCTTTTCTTTTGTTGTAATTTTTGCTTGGGTTCTGTCCACTGTCCAATCGTTCTGTTAAATCCTTTCTTTCCTCTTGAATTTTTGTTTTACACCCTCTAATGTCTGTTGTTATGCCACTCAGGATTCTTGGCCAAGATTTTATCAGCTGATATCAGTGAGGGGTATACTCTGTGTTCATCTCTTTAGACATTGGATCTGCTGTTATCTCTTTGAGAAAGTAGAAATTCTAAGTGCAGATACTTGAGCTAAAAAGAAATCTTGGTGATTGGACATTAGAAATTTTATATTGGTGTCAACTGGAGTTTGGGTGTGCTTTTTCTCTTTGTAATATTTTATGTTGCAAATTGGAGACAATATTTTAAAACCAACTTCTAGTACATATATCTTTCTTTGTATGCTTGAAGCTGAATAATCAACTCTTGCTATATCTGCTCAGGTTTAGAGATAGATATGTGTGTAAATAACTCTATGTAGTGTTATGTAATTTTTTTTTTTTTCCCCTTAAGTTTTAGGGGACAGATTTATGAGAAATCTTGAATATTTTTATTTTCTTCAATTTCTTTTTAAATAGAGTAATACTACTGACTTCTCAGGAAAGCATTTACGAAAGAACAATCAAAATGCATAAAGTGCAAGTTTTTCTTCTATCACATACTCTATGTTGATCAGCTTTGATACGTTGGTTGAAAATGTTTAGCTGTGAGTTGAATATAAAAAGAGCTAAATGAAATGGGACTTCTCATTCTTTTTTCAACAGGAAACAATGGGCAGATCCAGTTGTGGCAGTTTTTACTAGAACTTCTCACTGACAAAGATGCTCGGGACTGTATTTCTTGGGTTGGTGATGAAGGAGAGTTTAAGTTGAATCAGCCCGAACTGGTTGCGCAAAAATGGGGACAGCGTAAGAACAAACCCACGATGAATTATGAGAAGCTTAGTCGGGCTTTGAGGTAAGAAACTGATTAGGTCTCAAGTGGTTTGCTTCCACTTGTCTACTTTTAACTGTTGTAATGCAAGACTTGGGGCTTCTTTAGTAAAGGGATAAACAGATCCTCTAAAACAACTCTTCACATCAGATCATACTGGTCTTAGGGGCAAAGCATTTGCTGGAGATGGTTTGTTTTTTAGAAAAGCTGGTACAATAACTTCTTGAAAACATTTTCCTTTTTTGAAGATCACTGAATGCTGACAATGGTAGATTCAAGTAGCTCACTTTTGGAAATATGTTTCTTTTTGATGTGTTTTCAGCATGTATGCTTTCAGTAATGTGCCAAATAATACTGGTGATTGGTGAAAAATACAGGAGTATGTGAATGCTCTGAATTATTAACTTATTTCTAGATTTTTGTAATTTACTTGTTTGTGTTCCTCTTGTTATGATATAAAGCATATCATGCTTTGTATCCAGTCAGGTTGGACAAGGCCTTGTGCTAGTGGGAGGTGTCCCTGCCTATGGCAGGGGGTTGGAACTAGATGATCCTTGAAGTCTCCTTCCAACCTTACCATTCTATGAAAGCAGATAGTTTCCTGTAATTACATAAATAATAGTAGCTTTCTGTATCTAACCCTTTTTTTCCAAGTTCAAATATTCATTGATCCATTCCATTGATCTTACGGTAGGAATGTTGTATTTTCAGTGTAACTGACAGGCAGGTTTCAACAGTTTTGTTCATAGAACATAGTGAACTTTACAAGTTCACTATGTTGGAATCACTTAGAAAGCATTTCAGACTATTTTCATTTCATTATGACTTTATAGTTTGGTAAAAGGGACTTGTATTATTCAATCACTTTAAGTGATGTGCTTGAGGAGGAGGAAGAATGCAAGTATCTGATTTTTGGACTTCTTTTCCCTGATTATTTCAGTCTCTGGAGTCATTTGAAGATTCAGTGAAGTGTTCTGAGGTCATTGATTCAACTTCTAGTTTCTGACTATCAAGTTTTTTTTTTTTTTCTTGATTACATTTCAAGAAAGGTAGTTACTGCCTAACCCTGTAGATTATTTAAGTGGTTTTAGGAACTCTCGTTTTATGAATGGAGCTGCATATTGATTGAAGTCTGAGATCTAAGATTTACTTGATAGCATTTCCATTTGACCATTTTATTTTTTTATCAAAGGTAGTAAATTCATCTAGCATTGTGTATTAAAAAAGGGGGGGGGGAAATCAACTTCTATTTAAAAATACCTCTATGAAAAATTATATTTAAGATACCATATTCTGCCTTTAGGGAGCATTTAAATGACATCAACATGTGTAATGCTGAATGAGTACTTTCACTGGGGGAGATTGAAGTCTAGAAGGTCATGCATGGCATAATTGGTAAAGAATGACCACTCAATATCTCATTTATGTGAACAGGAGGCATCAGAAGAAAGTGACAAGCACCAGATGCACAGCTTAACTATACCTTTTCATTTGTTTTTTAACTTCCTGAGGCATTTCTGGTCTATGTCAGAAATAATTTCTGAGTTTGAGAGGATAGTGGAAAAATCAGTGAAATGCTATATGCTTATTCTAATACTTTTCCTTAGGTGCCTGTTGGAATCTATTGTGTTCCAGACAGATCCTTAGTCTGCTCTCAAGTGGCTGCTTTGGCATTATTTATATTGAATTGAAATGTTACTTTTTTACACAGGATCATAGAATCCATTGTGTGGGAAGGGCATTTGCTCCAACTACTGCCCAAAACAGCAGAACTTTTCCAGTAGAGTTGCTCCTCAGCCTGTACTGTTGCAGTAACATTCCCATATTTCCAACCCATTGTGAATCTGTGTGTAATGAAAGCATATGTGAAAACTTCTGGAACATAAAAATAGTGCTAATTGTTTGGAGGTTTTGGGGTTTGTCAGCAAACTCTACAGATTCAAAGGCAGCTGAAGAACTGCCTTATCACTGAGATATTCACCAGATGTCAGTAATTTGCATAAATCACAATTAGAGAGGTTTTGCATTTTTATTTTAGTTACAGAATGACAGAAATCACATTCCTCAACGCTGCCATTTTGGCAGCCACATCAATATCAATATGTTTTCTGACACTTGAATGTCTGAAAGGGTATTTACTGCCTCTTGCTACTCCCATGATAAATAATGTTGCCAAGCTAAAATTTCATTAAATGATAATATGGTTTTTTATTAATGTACTGAAATTGCTGTGTTGATTAATACAGAAAATAATACTGAGAAATGCACTAGCTTTTCTGCCCAGCTGTAGGAAAACCAAGACATATTGAAACCATAACAGGGTGAAAATGGAAGAAAACCTTTTTTTGTTATGTACACCTTTGGTAAATTTTCTAAAATCAGTGTTTCTTTACTGTGAAAAAGAAAACTTATTCTGAAAAAGTTTTCATGTCACTTGGAACGTTCCAGTAACTAAGGCTTTGAAAACTTGCATGGGTATTTATTTTTAGCTTTCTGAACAAACAAATGCTATAATCTGAAATTAATTCAATGTAGTATTGTAGAAAGCCTCTCATCACATTGCCTCAATTCTAACTTGAGTGTTTCTTGCATGAGATGGGGAAATCTGGCATGGTTTCAGGGCTTTGCTTAAATACAGGATAATCTCCTGTGCTCCTTTTCTTTTCTAAACATATCATTAATGTGGGCTAAATAATTTTAAGAAGTTTATGCAGTTTTGTGAAGTGTTTTTCTACAGCATTATTTTGAGACAGGCTTTATTGTACAGGACTGCACAAATATAAATGCATGTATAGACTTAATNCCTCCCCAGCCTTCCTGTAGCCCCCTTCAGATCCTGGAAGGCTACTCTAAGGTCTCCTGGAAACCTTCTCTTCTCCAGGCTGCAGAGCCCCAACTCTTGTAACCTGTCCTTATAGGAAAGCTGCTGCAACCCTCTGAGCATCCAGTCTGTATTTGTACTTATGTCCTGGCCACAGGGTTTTATTAATGAGGAGTGTGACATTCATTCTACTAATGTCTACAGTGAGATAAGAACAGCAACACAACTGTAAAATGTGAACTTCTTTTATTGATATCACCTAAGGTCTCTGGAAAGCAGTGGGCTGTATAGTTTGTCATCCTTAATGCACTCTGACCAGTCTGATCATTCTCATCAACACAGTGTATGAAGTTGTCATAGTTAGAGAAGTTGTTTTAGTTGTAAATAAAGGCAAAAAATGTAGTTTTGCCAGCATATGAGCTATAAAGAAAAACAAAACCCCAATGAACAAACATGCTTTTATAGTTTTACTTCCATCTTTAAAAACAATAGAGAATATCTGTTTTTTATTACCATAGAATCTACAGTGCTAATTTTCAGGCTGTTTCTTCTAACAGTATTTTTTTTTTTTCCCTGAGAAAACCAGATAGGAATAAAGAAGGCAACAGACACTAATATAAGGGGAGACAGCATATTCTTTCTAAGGCAAAGTGCTAAATAAAACTTATTTCCCCCAAACTGACTTTACTTTTTGTTTTCTTTTTTTACAGGTATTACTATGATGGAGATATGATCTGCAAAGTGCAAGGCAAGAGGTTTGTGTACAAATTTGTCTGCGACTTGAAAACGCTCATTGGATACAGTGCAGCAGAGTTGAATCGGTTGGTTACAGAATGTGAGCAGAAGAAACTAGCCAAGATGCAGCTTCATGGCATTGCACAGCCAGTTACAGCAGTGGCACTAGCCACAGCATCCCTGCAAACAGAGAAAGATAATTAAGCACTAGGACCTGAAAGTGGGAGTCTTTCCTATATAGCCAGAGCAGTTGATGCTCTTAACCTTTATCAGAATCGGAAACTACTTTTGTTTCTTGACAGTACAATACAGAGCATGGTTTTCTATAAAGAACTGGGACTCTCATAAATTTGGATCTTTTATCAGCATCTATTTCAATGTAAATTAGGGGATCACCACAACTTCTGCACCTTTGAGTCAGAGCCTCTATGGTATGCAATCTGAAATTGGTGAGAAAGGTTGAACTGGTCAACACACTGTCCAAAGGTGTGCAAAGTACTTTTTTGCAGTGCTTTTAACAAATGGGAACACCTACAGCAAACAGGCTTGTCAGTTACCTGAACTTAGTCATTGCCAGTCTTTTACACTCTGCTGAACTACCAAATAGCATTTGTTGATTTTTGAAGTTAAAACATTCAATATTCTCATATACTCAAGCAGAGCTGAAAGATATGTTAAATGTTACAAATTGTCCAGTTCTTTAAATAACTTCTGTGTTTATAAGCAAAAGAAACTAAGACTAGACTGAACTGAAGGTCAGTGCTGAAGAAGGAGATCCAGGTTTAGATCTGGCTTAGGTGAAAAGCCTATTAAGAGTATTTCAATGTAATACATAGATATACATATATGAGTGCAAGTACTTAACTGGTTTGAATGACATTGTTAATGCTAGCCAAATAGCAAAAAGCAAAGGTAAACTTCTTGCTCTGATATTTCCTTCCCCATCAGGTGATCTGAAAACTTGATAAAACAGCCCTCACCCAGAGCATTTTAATGCTCTGATCTGCAAGGTGCTTATACTTGCATAATAGTCAACCTTAGTAACTGAAGACCTAAGTTAATCACAGTCAGTAGTCCCTGTTCAGGAAAAAAAAAAAGGAAGTTGAAAATAGTTTTACAGAGAACTGGTTTGATTTCCAAATTAGTGTACAGTCTGACATATATTAAAATACAAATATGTATTTTGTATTTAAAATTTCTTTCTGAACTTCACTTGAAGTTTTTGAAGCTTCATAAGCCAAATGCATGCTCCAGAGCTGAATGCAATTTGAAGTCTGGGTAAAGGGGGGGGAAAAAAAAAAAAAAAAAAAGGAATGTATACTGAATTTTGAGCTACAGAGAGTACTTCATAGAGACTTACACATGCAGTAAAAAGTAGGCTGTAACTTTTGAGCTTTTGTGTTGATGGCTATGCCTTCTGATGGCTGAAAATGATACAATTTGGGTTTTGCTTTTTCTAATGTTATCATTTGCTAATGTTAGTAACTCTGCTAAACAGTGTATTGTCTCACTATGAGTATTTTCCAACTTTTTGTAAAGCACAGCCTCCTCTTAACAATTAAAATGCAAAAGGGTGAGGGAAAACCTTTAATTCTGTGAGGGAATGAGCTGCTCTTAAACATTAAATCAAAAATGCCTGTCCAGTGGGGCTCTAAACATGAAATGTGTTTATACTGAGTAGTGAGAGCACTGCACTTGCAGGCAGAACATAGAGAACACAGAGAATACTCATATTATTTTAAAAAGCTCTGCCCTCAATGCATCTTTATTTATAGGTGAGTGTTCATCTGCAGATACTTTTTGCATGTAGTTGTAGCCTACTTTTTTCATCAGCAGCACAGTAATAATGGGGGCCGCTGCCACATTCTTTCAGGAAGTCTTAATATTGTTTTCATTCTTGAGCTCTTAAAGCATTCCATCTACTGAGCTTGCTGGGTTTATTTTGTTTTTAGAAAGATCTTAAGCCCTGAGCAAAATGTATAAATGTCACAAGAGGCCAACCACTAAACCATTTATCACCCTTAGAGTAGTTTGATACCACCAGTTGGCAAGTGTTTGAGGTGACTTATGCAACTAGATGCAAGTTTGCTTACTAAGGACAAGATGAAGCTGATAATTCAGTGACAGCAAACATGTAACACTGCTCCATTGCTGAACAGAACTCTAGTAGAAGCCACTAGTTTTATTTAGCAGAGTTCAGGAGAGGCCTTCTTAGTTAAAATACTGTACAAAAAAAGCTTGAAATAACAGCTTTCCAGATCAAACTGGCCTGTGGGAGGATAAGCTAACAACTAAACTGAAAGGTAGTATCAGTACTTTATCCCCCTGAATGTTCTGTTACATAAGCCCTCTAGGGGAAACTAATATCACACTTCTTTTGTAAATACATCCAATTATATTTTGATGCTTTTCAGTAGCTATGGTAGTCTTTGGGGTTCTTTGTTGTGGGATCATCTGCTTTTCCACTGTGTTCTAATTAGTGAAGAAGGGATCTTTCAAATGGTGTAAAATCACTGTCACATTCTCTGTAGTTGAGGGAGAAATCTGTGACTAACTTGATGTCTTCAATGAAATAATAAAAGATGTAGAATATTCAGAGGTTGTTCTGTTGCTGCCAGAAGGAAAACATAGAAAGAATATTCCCAGGTTTTTGTAAAATGGAAGGTTTTTTGCATACTTTTTAAATAAAGACACTTATACTCTGCTAATAATTATGTATTTCTTTTGTGTTTTGCATTTTTTTGGTAATTTTACATGAAACAATTATTTTCTATTTTTACTCTGATAAAATATTTGTGCATAAAATGTCAATATAGTAAAATAAAAATGTTATACAGCTACTGCCTGTGGACTTCCAATTTTTTTTTCAACAAGCCCTTTGTAACATCACTCAGGTGCATCCAGTTTAAAGATTAATGCATGCACTTTGTTCTCATTACTCTCAAGCTCACAAGCCAATTGCAGGAACAATGCAGACTTACCTCATTTTCTGAAGGTGTGTCTTTGACACTTGGCTGCATGTGTCTGCCTTTAAACTGGAGCTCAGTGCCCTTCAGTAATGTAACAGCTTTCATTAGCATCCTAATTGTAGATATCAAAATGGTGCTTTGATCAAAATGAGCCTTGTAGTTAGATCTATACTTTTTAAAATGTTTTAAGTTGGAAAGTTTCATGTTGATCTCTAATTTCTGGACTTAATAAGTTGTTAAAACTACTATTTAAAAAGCAGTCAGGTTAGGAAAGCAAACACACTGATGGAATTAAATCTGTCCAGACATGTCAAGGGTAGTAAGAAAAGCTTCTGTAGGTATGTCAGTGATAAAAGGAAGATAGGGGAAATGGCCCTGGTTACCCAGGGTATGGAAGAGGCAGAGAGAGGGAGGTGATTCTGCTGCTTGATACTGCTCTGGTGAGATGCCACTGTGGCCATCTCTGCAGCCCACAGCAGAAGACAGGCACAGACTTGAGCAAGTGAGTCAAGAAGGCCACAAAAAATGGGCAGCTGGAAGACCTCCCCTATTGTACAGCTGTGGGGACAGTTTGAGTATGGGAGCCTGGAGAAGGGGAGGCTTGACAGAGACCTCTGTCTCAACCTTTGAGGTTGTGAGAAGTGGTGAGGGGGACAGCTTTTATCAGGGAGAGAATAGTGATAGGAGAAAGGGTAACACTTTCAAACTGAAAGAAGGTAGATTTGCATAAGATGCAGAGCAGAAATTCTTCACTGCAGGGGTAATGAAACACTAGCAGGTTTCAGAGAGAAGCTGTGGATGCCCCCTTCCTGGAAGGGTCCTATCCAACTTGCCCCTGAGCAACCTGGTCTAATAGAGTATGTCCCTGCTTGTGGCAGCTGGCTTGGAACTAGATGATCTTTAAGGTCCCTACCAACCCAAACCATTCTATGATTCAAAGACAAAATTGTGATTATACTGTTGGCACCATGTTCTGCATTGTGTCTCAATAAAAATACTCTCATTATACCTCTGAACTCCTCCATCTGGACTGCCAAATTCAAGACTGAAATATTTTGTCATCTTTACACCTACCAGATCATTTGATTTCAAAATGTTTATATTCAACTTAGCAGCAACAGCATATAGTGGACTGAAAATAATAGTTTAGAACACTTCAATAATTTGTTGATCACCTTCTAAAGAACACTTAAATGTACAGTATCACATTGACTGAGGACCTTTTGGTTGTGTTTATTAGTGACTTTATATACCTGTAAGCCTGGTTTGGGATTCCCATTTCAGACTGAAATTTTTTATTGCAACAGTGGGATCATAGAATGGCCTGGTTGGAAAAGACCTTAAGACCATCAAGTCCAACCATAACCTGTACACAACGGATGGACCATGTCCCAGAGCACCTCACCCAGACATCTTTGAAACACCTGGTGACTATCCCTTCTCCAGGCAGCTGGTTCCAGTGCTCAGTGACTCTTTCAGTTCAGAAATTTTTCCTAATATCTGATTTAAACCTCTTCTTGTGCAACTTAAGTTCATTTCTGCTCATCCTGTCACTTGTTACCTGAGAGAAGAGGCTGGTCCTTACCTCACTACAACCTCCTTTCAGTTAGCTGTAGAGAGCAGTAAGATCTTCCCTCAGCCTCTTCTAGGTTGAACAATCCCATCTCCCTCAGCCACTCCTCATAGGACTTGTGTTCAAGGCTTCCAACCAGCCTTGTTGCCCTTCTCTGAACACACTTCAGCCTCTACAAGTATCCTTGTAGCAAGAGGCCCAATAGTGAACACAGTGCTCAAGGTGCAGCCTCAGTGTTGCCAAGTGAGGCACATCACTTCCCTGGTTCTGCTGGCCACACTATTCCTGATGCAGGCCAAGGTGCTGTTGACCTTGGCCACCTGAGCACCCTGCTTGCTCATATTCACTTGTCTGTCAACAAGTTCTCAGTTCCCTTTTTGCCAAGCTACTTTCAAGCCACTGTGTCCCAAGCATGGGGGTTTTGTGATCAAAGTGCAGGATCCAGCACATGGTTTTGTTGACTGTCATAGAGCTGGCCTCAGCCCATCAACCCAGCCTGTCCAGACTTCTCTGCAGAGTCTTTCTCACCTCCAGCAAATTAATACTTTCTCAGCTTGGTGTTGTCTACCAACTTACCAATGGTGCACTTGATCCTTAAGTCCACAATGTCATAGATGAAGATGTTAAATAGAACTGAGCCCCAGCTGGCCCTGGGGAGCACCACTGCAACTGGTCACCACCTGAATTTAACTCCACCGCCACGTTTTGGGCCGGGCCATTCAGCTAGTTTTTGACCCAGCAAACAGTGTGCCCGTCCAGACTATGGGCAGCCAGTTTATCCAAGGTGATGCTGTGGAGAAACACCCTGAAGGCTTTGCTGAAGTCCAGGTACACAACATCCACAGCCTTTCCCTCATCCACTAAGAGGGTCCATTTGTCATAGAAGGAGATCAGGTTTGCCAAGCAGGACCTGCCTTTCACAAACCCACGCTGACTGGGACTGAGCCCCTGGTTGTCCTCTATGTGCTGCATGATGGCCCTTAAGATGATCTCCACGACCTTCCCCAGCACCCAGGTGAGATTTACAGTCTATAGTTTCCCAGATCAAAACCAGGGAATTAAAAAAATAGGGATTATTGGAAGAACAAAAGTGGGGAATTACAAACTAACAGCTTACAGTTATCAGTTTTAAGCAAAATAAGTTGACACAGGGCTCCATTGTGAAAGAAGGATGATATAAGGTTCATTAACAGGGATTTATGGCATTTATTGGTGGTTTTTTAAAGCAAGATGATCTAAGATGTATGTACACAGGTCTATGAGGAATTTTACTGACTAGACTGGTGGGTTTTGTTTTTTGAGATGATAGACATTTTTAAAGCTTGTGGGTTTAATACAGGTGTATCAGGACTTCTACAATACATTTGGGTTGATACAATTGAGTTTTTAGTTGTTATTTTTGGTTGTGGGGTTTGGTTTGGTTTTGATTTTTTCTTTTGGAAAAGTTAATTCTTGTTATAGATGATGCTAAGCAGAAAATTGTTTGATAATTAAAGGAGAGGAATGGTTGATTGTTTTTGAGAGGTGTACTGCAGGATCTCAGTTACATTTTGCATCCTTGTTTCAAAATCAGTCACCGAATTGAAATTTTGCAACGTTGCAATTTTAGAGTATTGACATCTTAGCCATTAATAATTTGAAACTAAGGTTTAAAAAATGCTGAGAAGGGAGAAACAAATTTTATGTGCCTGTCTTTAATTAAGGTTCTTGTTTATTTGTGGACTAGTATTCTGGAAAATAAGATTAAATGGTGCTAATGGCAGTGGTATCAGAAGATGTCTCTGTAACCCATGGAGTGGCTCTCATTTGCCTGGAAAAACAGAGGAATCAGTTGTTGTGTTCAGAGTTTGTGATGCTCAACATCCAAGTGTGCTGTGTGCAAGGTCCTGCATCTGAGTCAGGACAATCCCAAACACTGACACCAGCTGGGCACTGACCTGCTTGAGAGCAGCTCTGAGGAAGGGGACTTAGGGGTAATGGTGGACCAGAAGCTCAACATGAGCCACCAGTGCATACTTGCAGCCCAGAGCCAACTGTATCCTGGGCTGCATCAAGAGAAGTGTGCCCAGCAGGTCAAGGGAGGTAATTCTCCTCCTCTACTCCACTCTGGTGAGACCCCACCTGGAGTACTGCATCCAGTTCTGGAGCTTGTATTACAAGAAGGATATGGACATGTTGGAGCATGTCCAGAAAAGGGCCATGAAGATGCTCAGAGGGCTGGAGCTCCTCTCCTATGGAGACAGACTGAGAGACTTGGGACTGTTCAGTCTGGAGAGGAGAGGGCTCTGAGGAGACCTTATTGTGGCCTTCCAGTATCTGGAGGGGGCCTACAGGAAAGCTGGGGAGGCACTTTTTAGGATGTCAGATAGTGATAGGACTAGGGGGAATGGAGCAAAACTGGAAATGGTAGATTCAGATTGGATGTTACAAAGAAGTTCTTCACCATGGTGGTGGTGAAACACTGTAACAGGTTTCCTAGGGAGGTGGTGGAAGCCACATCCCTAGAAGCTTTTAAGGTTAGGTTGGATGGGACTCCGAGCAACCTGATCTAGTGTGAAGTGCCCCTGCCCATGGCAGGGGGGTTGAAGCTAGGTGATCCTTGAGGTCCCTTCCAGCCCTGACCATTCTATGATTCTATGTTCTTTATGTAGGTGGTGTCACTGTAACTGGCTATAATGGAAAGGAAAGAATACAAAGATCATAGTGTATGCAACTTGTGCAGTTTATAAATACAAAGACAGCTTAAAAGAGGAGATAATTCTGTATCAGAACAAACTGGAATTCTCATGGAAATAATTGTCTCACGTTACCAAAACCAGCTGAAACTACCTGCAGTGTTTATAATTACCTGAGAGTTCTTGACTTACCAAACAATTGCTGTGCAGCAGATAGTAATAACATCTCAATTTATTTACAGTCATTTTCAGGTTGCTGGAGTTGTAGAAACAGCAGGAGAAAAATGTTTGTTTAATTTAGCACAGCTTTGGTGAGGGTGAAAACTTGTGGAAACATTTAATTCTGTTTATTAAATTGCTTCAGGTATTTGCTACTAATGATCTAAGTTAACTGGGAGTCTTTGCTATTTAAAAAAAATCTTGTTGTCCACAATAAATCTGGTACCTTAAGACATGTAGCCTTCCAGTATCTGAAGGGGGCCTACAGGAAGGCTGGGGAGGGACTATTGACAAGGTCTTGCAATGACAGGACAAGGGGCAATGGGTTTGAACTGGCAGAGGGGAGATTGAAACTGGATGTTAGGAGGAAGTTGTTTGCAGTGAGGGTGGTGAGACACTGCCACAGGTTGCCCAGGGAGGTTGTGGAGCACAGAATCACCCAACGTGATCAAAGATCACGTTGGGTGATTCTGTGCTCCACAACCTCCCTGCAGGTCTTCTGTGTTCCACAACCTCCCTGGAGGTGTTCAAGGCCAGGTTGGAGGAGGCCTTGAGTGACCTGTACTAGTGGGAGGTGTCCCTGCCTATGGCAAGGGGTTAGAACTGAATGATCTTTGAGGTCCCTTCTAACCTTACCAGTCTATGATTGTGGTTTCTTCTTACCTGTGGGTTTTTTTTTCTTACATATTTGTGGTTTTTTCTTACCTTTGTGACCTGCCTTATAACCTAAATGGAAGAGATGAGTATGTAGGAGCTGTATTTCTAGCCCTATGTGGGTTATGTGTCAGAATTCACCAATCAAAGTAGAATACCTTCATCTCAGCAGGCAAAAAGCAAATTATAGAAATTATCTATTATAGAAATTCTCTCTTATAGAAATGATCTATTATAATAGAATGTATAATGTCTCTCAATTATAATTGTAGCAAGCATGAATGGCACTAAACAAATTGTTTCTTAGATAGTAGAAGATCTATTGAAATTCCTCCCAGTTAGGAAAGGTATTCTAAGGATGGAAAAATGTTAATTAGCTGTTTACTCCTTCATCCTGGCAACCTTAGGTTTTTCAATAGTCTCATTTTCAAGGACACTGCAGGAAATGCTTTGTAAGAACTGGGTTTGCAAAAAGCTTCAGCTGCAGAAAAAGCTTCAACTACAGAAGACAACACCAAAAAAAAAAAAAGCATGTTTTTAAAAAATCTTGTAAGAGTGAAAGCTGCTAACAGCCTGCATGGAAAAAATGGGTCTGGAAGAGGGAGAATGCAAGAGAGGAGATTTAATGAGATTAACTAGAGGGAAAGACACCTGTGGGATGCAGTTGTTTAAACTTCAGAGTTAGGACAGGAAAGGTATCATCCATTGATGTTTCTCATAAAACCAGTGGTTTAGTCCAGAAACTCCAAGTGGCTTTATTTCCAAAGTGAAGCACCCTCCCTGCTTCCTAAGGCCTGCTCGGTTTCTCAGAATCTGCCCCAGGCAGGAATCTACAGTATCTGCCTCAGGACTTTGATTTCCCAGTTGAGATCAGTAAAAGAAGGTTAGAGACAGATGGGGAGGATGTGAAACTCTCCATGTAACTGGAGTCTGTCCTGGCTCTTGTCCACTAAAGACTGCTGAGGGAGGCAGAACTGATGGGGAAGCAGTTTGGCTTACAAGCTATAAATTAATAAGATGACCTGAACTGTACCCAGTGAGGAACTGTAAGCTGTAAGAGGAGCTCAAACTTGTCCCCAGGAATAATTCACCAGGCCTAAAGTGAGCTCTATAATAATGAAGTTGGAAAAAAAAAAAACCCAAAAGACCAAACAGATGCTGAATACTTCTAATGTAGAAGGTTTTTTAACTGCAGACATGTTTGTCTTTCTTGCTGTAACACCTTTTCAGTCCATGGGTCAGTTACATGGAAGGACATGGAAGTGTTGGAGCGGGTCCAGAGGAGGCCACCAAGATGCTGAGAGGGCTGCAGCAGCTCTGCTATGAGGACAGGCTGAGAGAGTTGGGGCTCTGCAGCCTGGAGAAGAGAAGGCTTCCAGGAGACCTTAGAGTAGCCTTCCAGTATCTGAAGGGGGCTACAGGAAGGCTGGGGAGGGACTATTGACAAGGGCTTGTAATGACAGGACAAGGGGAATGGGTTTGAACTGGCAGAGGGGAGATTGAAAGTGGATGTTAGGAGGAAGTTGTTTGCAGTGAGGGTGGTGAGACACTGGCACAGGTTGCCCAGGGAGGTTGTGGCTGCTCCCTCCCTGGAGGTGTTCAAGGCCAGGTTGGAGGAGACCTCGAGTAACTTGTACTAGTGGGAGGTGTCCCTGCCTATGGCAGGGGATTGGAACTAGATGATCCTTGAGGTCCCTTCCAACCTTACCATTCTATGATTCTATGATTCTACATCTAAGGGGTTATAAAGAATAAATGTTCAGGCATTTTGTGAAACTGAAGAGCTGAGTAAGTGCAATCATGCTCAAATTGGTATGCCTGGGTAGGAAAATTCAGCATAATTCAGCCTATTTTTTTGCAATCAATGGTATGCTTTTGTGGACTGTCTGCTTGCTGAGATTTGCTCAACTGGAGAAGCAGGAGAAAACAGGAGAGTTGTGATTCATGGACTCCTTGGAAAATTAGTTCAAACAGATTCTCATTAGTTTCATTGTTGCTCTTGAAATATTTTGTCAAAGAGTGTAAATCCCTCTTCAGGGGTGGTTGGTAACCAGAGAAAACACAGGGCCACACTGATAGCCTGTTTATGCCAATAAACTGAAAATATTGATATTAATTTCTGAAAGTAGTTTTTAAAAGCCTATAAAACCAGACAAGAGGCAATACAGACAAGCTTCTCCCTGCACCAGAAGGTGAGCTCTGCAACAGTCATCCAAAAGGCTTTGCACAGCACTGGAGTGAAACTGACTTGTGTTGAGTGACTGAACATGTCCTGCCAGACAAATGCTGTGCAAGCTTATAAATGTAATACATACTTTTATATACACACACACACACATATATATGTATATATGTATGTGTGTGTGTGCATATATATNCTGGGGCTGTTTAGTGTGGAGAAGACTGAGATATCTCATCAATGTATAAAAATACCTGAGGGGTGTCAGGTGGCTGGGGCAATCTGTTTTTGGTGGTCAGCAGCAATAAGCCAAGGAGCAATGGCTACAAACTGGAACATAGAAGGTTTCACCTCAACATGAGCAGAAGCTTCTTTACAGTGAGGGTGACAGAGTACTGGAACAGGCTGCCCAGAGAGGTTGTGGAGGTTCCTTCTCTGGAGGCTTTCGAAACCCACCTGGATGCATTTCTGTGTGAACTACCCTAGGCAGTCCTGCCTTGGCAGGGGGGCTGGACTCAATGATGTCTGGAGGTCACTTCCAACCTCTAAGGTTCTGTGATATACATATATACATATACATACATATATACATATATACACATATACACTTATACATGTATACGTATATACACATATATAGGGCAGGGAAGTCCCCCTAGTTTTGCTTGGCCAGATAGTCTTGCACCCTTTGGACTTCACCATGCAGTAGACTGAAAGGATGACTGCTTTTTACATTTTTTACTATAGACCTGGGTGGAGAGCACAAGTAGAGGGAAGAAATAAAGAGGTGCAAAGCTGTTCAGAAACCTCAGCTGCGAGGCTGGGCGTGAAAATAGAACATTGATGTTGGCTGAATGTGTAGCAAAGCAGAGGGAATGGAAATGGAGGTATGACTGAAAAACAAAATGCAAGGAAGCAAAGAAACTCAGCTGAAGCAGCACCTGAGCAAAGCACAGTGAGAGCCATAGCTGCTGCTGCTTGCTGTCTGGGAGCAGCTCAGCACTGCATGCCACGGGATTGTCTCCACATCTTGGAGAGCCTCTGTAACTGAACCAGGTGGTGTTAAGGTAGTTCTTGGTTATACCCTTGCTAGCTGCTGACTGAGGCACCTGGCATTCCTGTCAGGAAGAATAAACAGATAAAGGTAGTGTTTCCTCTGTCATTGTAAATAGTGTTCACTTAGAAACATTTCATGTTTCGTTATCCGGGTTTCACCGAAGGACTTTGAAAAATCTGCTCTGATTAAGATTCAGGCATCTCATGTGGAATTGTTTTCAGTGTCAGGTGACAGATATGCATGGTGAGTGCTGGCCCCAGGGAGCAGACAGCTTCCAACACACTGTTAAATCACAGTATTATTCAATGATGCATTTTTAATTGTGCATTTAAAGACTTTGATTCTGAAATGTTTACATACCTGGGAATCTTGTGGTTAATTTTTTCAAACTGTGTTTGGCCTTATGACCACAGAGGAGCTCTTGCTAGAAGGAAATATGCTGCAATGCTCTGCACTTCTCCTGCAGGTTTCCCTTGCCAGATGCTATTCACTGTGGAGGAACTCTCAGGCTCCATAGCACTGAATTTGACTTTCATAAATAATTTGGGAATTACTGGAGCTATTTACTCTGGTGAGCACTTTTCTCCTTCTCTTTCTTTATATTACCTTGGAAACTCTTCAATAAAATGGAAGAAATAAAGACACAAATACTCTTTTTCTGTTTTCCCCTGACAGGGGTCCTGGCAAAGTGTGCTAGCTCAGTACCTGTATTTTTACCAAAGGACATTGGTTCCAAAACAAGTCCAGGAATTGTGTTCTCCTGGGAAGAAAAGACATTTCCTTTCTCCCAAAAGACATGCTGTGTAAGGATTGGTTTTCATAGAATATTTCTGTTATCTCTTAAATTAGCTTGTGTCTAGAAAGTTGGTTTGTTTTTTTTACCCAGTGACCTCCAGAACAGTTTTCCTTATGAAAAGGACATTGTGGAGAGGTTGATGCTGGTTTCTTCTCACAGGTAATTAGTGATAGAACAAGAAGGAAAGGTCTCAGGCTGCTACTGGGTAGAATTAGACTGGACATTAGGAACACTTTTTTCACTGAAGGAGTGGTCAGGCATTGGGATGGGCTGCACAGGGAGGTGGTTGAGTCACCAACCCTGGATGTGTTTAAAGGTTGTTTGGACGTGGTGCTTGGGGGTATGGTTTAGGGTGAACCTTGTAGAGCAGGGATATTGGTTGGACTTGGTGATCCTGAGGGGCTTTTCCAACCTGAATGCTTCTGTGATTCTGTGATTGCCTTTGCAAGGCTTACCTTAGATGCTGAAAAATGCTTGTGACTGGCTGGAACTGCAACACTTTTCTCACTAAAAGAAACCCTAAACAGAAGCCCTTCTGTCAAGGTTGTGGTAGCCCAGTAAATCAGCAATAGATTTGAGAGTAGCAAACTTCATAGGTATTACTGAGAAAGAGCTCATACAGCTTCTTTTCCCAAAAGACAAACTCATACAATCCTAGAATGGTAAGGTTGGAAGGGACCTCAGACATCATCTAGTTCCAACCCCCATAGAATGGTAGGGTTGGAAGGGACCTCAAGGATCATCCAGTTCCAACCCCCTGCCATAGGCAGGGACACCTCCCACTAGCACAGGTCACTCAAGGCCTCCTCCAACCTGGCCTTGAACACCTCCAGGGAGGGAGCAGCCACAACCTCCCTGGGCAACCTGTGCCAGTGTCTCACCACCCTCACTGTAAACTGGAAAAAAAAAAAATCACATACATTAGACTCCTGTCTCAAGAAAAAAGAAATTTTTTTCAGTGCTAATCTGAGTCTCCAGGGATTTCTTCACTTGTCCTCCCTTTGAGAAGGATTTATCCAATCTCCCCTGTCACATATGCAGAAATAAAGAATTCATGCTTTTATTGCCAAAGAAAACATCTTGATGTATTTCCTGCTCCTGTGTGTGTGCCAGGACTGCCCAAGGTACTTCAGAGCAATTGTTGATATCTTTCAAAAAGAAATATCACCCTGATTTATGCCTGAGACGTATGAAACACATTAGGCTCTTGCATAGTAATTTGCAGTGCCAGGCAGAAGCAGAAATTATTACAAACATGTGTTGAATCACTTAGTCTTGTGTGGCAACTGCCTCTCCTTTTAATGAGAAGCCTGCACTCAGAATATAACAGTAAAATACAACTGCTGCCACCAGAAAGAGCAGAATTCCTATCAAGCAGCCATCCCAGCAGCATAATTGCCACCTCCAGCCCCAAATAACAGCTGATGCTGAAGCTTCCTGTATGACTGAAAAGAGAAAACCCCACTGTGCTCAACTCTGACCTACAATCAGGCTGAGCATCACTGTCACACTCTGGTTTGCTCTTGCTCATTACCTGTATGAAGAATTTACTGTTAACATGAAGAACTTTGGCATGACTCCACAGCTCCTTGAAGAAGGAGATAATTGGTTGCTTTCAGATGATTGAAAGTTATCATTTGCTTGGCAATTTTGGATTTTGGAAGAACTGAGCTGTTCTGTGTGGCATGGGAGAAGCTTGCTTTTGAGTGGAAAGAAATGCCTTTAAAATAGATTTCTGGTCCAGTACCAGCTTTTCCCAGCTGATGTCACTCTGACAATGGATTCGACCACACCAGATAGAAAAGCAGCATCCTGCATAAAGTCTAATGGTGCTCCTAGAAGGAANAGGTGTCCCTGTCTATGGCAGGGGGTTGGAACTAGATGATCTCTGAGGTCCCTTCCAACCTTACCATTCTATGATTCTATGAGATTCAGGATGAAGGCATAGGAAGGAAATACATTAACACATATGGGGAAGCTGAAGGCTCAGAATGAACACCAGCAGACAGCATAGTCCCATAGCAGCGCTTGGCTGCTGGAGCTGAGCCTCAGAAATGGTGAAGAGCATTTCCAAGGTGATAGGACCACTTACTGTGGCAACCTGCCACCCTTAGGGCTGTGCCCTCACTGTCTCTCAGCTCCCAGTGCCATGTGGCAGCAGCCTTTGCTGCAGCCTGGCCTTGCCATTGCAGGGATATCGCTCAGCAGAGTGGTAGCCTGTGTAGTTCCTCTGAGAAAAGAGGAGCCAGCACAAAGAAGGAGGTGATGGTAGCTTGGCATCTTCCCCCACAGCAAGGCTGTTTGCCCTAGCTGAAGTTAGCATCTCCCAGTGCAGACAAGGACCACCACTGCAGCACGGCTGCTGCGGAGCTTTGCTCTCTTCTGCTCTGGCCCCATGCCCTGAGACCTGAGGCTGCTTTGCTTCTGGTCCTCACAGCTGGGCACGGGGACTGAACCAGCATGGGACTGGTCTCAACAGATGACAGTAAAAAGGTCTGTTTAGTTACACTCTGAAGCAAAGAACAACACAGGGTGGCGTGTGATTGGTGCTGGGTATTTGGCAGGTCAGTAGAGGAAGGTTCTTGTTGTCTAGATCTTAGTAGAGTCATCAGGCATTTGTACCCCAAGTAGAATAGTGGCCAGCCAAGAAACACTTTGAATATTGCTGTCAAGGGTCTTGGGAAAATTAGATCCAGAAAAGAGGTCATGATGAATATGCTCCAAGGCTTTATATGCAACCTGAATGGATTTTACATCAGAACAAAGTCCAGAAAAATCTAAGATCATAAAATGGTTTAGGCTGGAAGGGACCTTAAAACCGTCTAGTTCCAATGCCTCTGCCATGGGCAGAAGGACCTCCTACTAGACCAGGTTGCTCAAAGCATCATCCAATCTGGCCTTGAGCACCTCCACAGAGAGGGCATCTGCAACTTCCCTGGGCAACCTGTTCCAGTGTCTCACCACCCTTACTATAAATACTTTCTCTCTAATATCCAGTCTAAATCTACCTTGCTCAAGCTTAAGGCCATTCCCTCTTGTCCTATCACTACAAGTCCTTGTGAAAAGTCCCTTCCTGGCTTTCTTGTAGGCACCCTTCAGGTACTGGAAGGCAGCTTTAAGGTCTCCATGGAGCCTTCTTTTCTCAAGACTGCTCTCAAGCCACTCCATACCCAGCCTATATTTGTGCCTGGGATTGCTTCAACCCAAGTGTAGGACCTTGCACTTAGCCTTCTTGAATTTCATGAGGTTGTCTTGGGCCCACCTGTCAAGACTGTCCAGGTCCCTCTGGATGGCATCCCTTCCCTCCAGTGTGTCAGCTGGGCCACACAGCTTGGTGTCAATCACAAGCTTGCTGAGGGTGCACTCAATTCCATTGTCTATATCACTGACAAAGATGTTGAACAGCACAGGTCCCACTACTGACCCCTGAGGGATGCCACTTGTCACTGGTCTCCATGTGGACATCGAGCCCTTGACTGCAGCTCTCTGAGTGCAACCATCCAGTCTGCTCTCTTGAAGCCTAGAGTAGTGAGCTTGCTTCACACCCTCTTTGATGCCCTAAGGATCTTAAACTGCAGCATCTCACAGTCACCAGATCATGTGCCAATGCACAAAGGAGCATTAAACAAACAAAAAAACCAAACCCGAGCCAAATCAAACCCCAAACCAACAAACAAACCAAAAAAAGGAAAACCAGGGGGGAAAAAAGTTACAAAATCCAAAGCAAGGAAGTGACTAAGTGGCTAAAAATGGGTAGGCACAGCATAATAGGTAAGCATAGCATAACATAAAATTACCTAGTAATGGCAAGTAGCAGGGTGTTAAAAAAGGAGGAAAAAACCCTTCATGCCCTGTAACTGTAGTCAAAACTCTCTCTTATGGTATCAAAACAAGACCAATCACATAGCAAATTTCTCTGATGAGGACAGTCTCTGTTTTTTTTTTTTCCTGTAAGAAAGATGTTTGTGTTGGCTAATTACTTAATTGGTTGCCTGCAATGCATCAAGCAGGTGAGGATCACAGTGGCAGAGTATTCTGGGCCACTGCTCTGAGTTTGCAAGGAGTCTGGCACAGCTGCACTGGAAACTATGAACCACTCACTTGTTTTTACTGGATATTTTAAAATGCTGCTCCACACCATTTTGTCACAAGGCCCACAGGAGTGTTTCCCACTTGCTGCTGCTGTACCTCAGCCTTTCTGAAGCTACCTGGGTATGTTGCACCTCCCCAGGTGGAGATATATCTCTTCTCTTCCTCCCCACACCATTTTGTCACAAAGCCCACAGGAGTGCTTCCCGCTTGCTGCTGCTGCANACATCTCTTCCTTCCCACCACCTGCAGCTACTGGCTGTGGGCACAGAGCTTTTGTCTTGCTTACTGCAGGCAAAGGGTGTCTTTTGGGGCAGCAGGTAGTGAGTGAAAAGAATCAGCTGAAAATGGTTATTTGAAAAATCACTCCTGTCCTCTCTAAATAAGCAATGTAGTTGTCTGCTATGGCACACTCTGGGAATGGTTTGTGCTGGTTTCTGAGCTTTGAGATGAATTAGAGGATGGTTAGCTGAAGTAAGGCTAACATCCCACCACTTTTCTCTTCTCTAGGGGCAGGGTGTCAGGAGCTGTAGCCATCCAAGCAAAACCACAGCAGACAGGAGTGCTGCTGCTCTCTTCACAAGCCATGCAGTGGTGCACCAACGGCGCTCTCCTCCCGGTGATATTGATTTATTCCCTGACATTTTCAGTGCTGTGTTTAAGGCACTTCAGCTGAGGTAAGGAGGGGGGTATGGGGGTGTTGGGTGGGAAGCTGTGAAGCTATAGGATTTGTGTGCATCCTGTGTTAGAAAACTCTGATGTATTTGCCAGAGAGGCACTCAGACTCCCCTGTGACTGTGGGTGTGGCTGCAGCCTTCTCTTTACTAACCTTGAGTTATTCTCTCAGTCTGTTGCTGATAAAATCCCCAGTGTATGTGCCTGACAAGATGGATGGGAGAATATGTTCTTTTAAGTGCATGCACAAATTATGGGGAAATTAATAGAAGATTGCAGTATCAATAATATGAATGAAAAAAATTAGAATGTCATCTTTAAAATTCCTACTCACTTGTGCTTAATTCCAGCTTCCTAATGAGCTGCTTCTAAAGATTTATGATCTCTTTACCTCTGGCTTCAAAAGCAGGGCCTTTTGCATTAAAAAAATCATTCCTGATACACTGTTGCACAACTTGATGTTCTAGTGCTGAGGAAAAGGAAAGCTGTGGGAGAAGCAGGAGGACTGCTCTGGAGCTGTAGGTTACACAGCAGAAGAGATGCCCTGGCTTGGATGGTCAGCAGCTGCTGGCTGCACTTCCTTTGCCCAGCGAGGAGAGGCCCTTGCAAGGGCACAGCCATTCAACATTCAGCAGCTTTTTTTGGAAGGGGATCTGAGAATGAATCACTGCCAAGTCCCTGCTCTGCCCTTGTAAGCAGCTGGCCTGCCCACAGCCAGAGGTGAGCAGAACCACAGGCACTTGTGGCTTTTACAGGGGAATCATAGAATGGTAAGGTTGGAAGGGACCTCAAAGATCATCTAGTTCCAACCCCCTGCCATAGGCAGGGACACCTCCCACTAGCACAGCTCACTCAAGGCCTCCTCCAACCTGGCCTTCAACACCTCCAGGGAGGGAGCAGCCACAACCTGCCTGGGCAACCTGTGCCAGTGTCTCACCACCCTCACTGCAAACAACTTCCTCCTAAATATCCCCATGTCTTGTTTCTCTCTATCACTGAGTCAGAGACCAGGCAGGTGCTGGAGGAGAGAGCTGGTTCAAGTGGGCCATCTTTTTGCCACCACCTGGATTTTATGCTTTGGTGGGCTCGATAAATGATGTGCCCTGGTTAGAGCCTGTGGGCTGAGTGCTCACGAGGCAGCAAGATCCAATCTGGAGTTCCAGCTGGAAAGCAGTACCCAGAGGCTGACCAAAACCAGCAACAATGCATGGCAGAGGCTTTTTGAGATATAATTTTGTTTCAAATGTTGTGCTTCACAAGAAGGTAAGCCACAGCAATAAACTCATCCTGGTTAAAAATGATAGTTGAGTTAAAAATTAGTTTTGAGATGTGGGCATAAATAGTAAAGAAATAAAAATTTACATTCATGCACCTAACTGCATGGAACAGACAAATTATTTAATATAATCCTTGCAGTATGTTTTGTTAGGGTTATTCTTCACATGAATTGTTTCTGCAGTCCTGCCAGCAATGTGTCCCTGTGAGCTCTTGTATGGACTCAACAGAGATTGCATGGGGGTAAAAATGTGTACCTGGGTGTGACAAGGACCAGGCCCTCCTTGCTTGGATTTACCACTGAGAGCAATGTCTCTCAGACTGAGAGGTGGCACAGGGCTGATGCTGCAAGGTGCTCTCAGCTTTTAGCTCTGATACTTAAAAATTCCTTGTGTCAGTTCTCTGGGAGTGTGATTTGTACAGAGAAATGAAGGCTCAGCCAGCACCATCATGTGTCATTAGCATGCACAATATACGACTGACCACATGTCCTGTGTGCCAGCAGCTGCTCAGTTTACACTTAGACTCCAATAACTGGCCCAGTGATGTTGTTAGACAATTAGAGGGGATCTTTATCACCTCTAGCTTCATGAGAAGTTGTAGGCAGCTGGTCTCAGTGTTGTTGGCACCAAGCCCTGCTCGTGCTGTCTTAGAATGTGCCATACTGTCATGTTTGGTGATTGGAAGGGAAAAACAAATCCTTCTCCTCTCAGATGCTTTCCCCCTCCGTTTTAAACCCAGCCTAATTTTTGTTGTTTTGCAATGTCGTTGTGATAATGCCAGAGCCTACAGTTCAGCAGCCAATGGCAGTCACTGCTCACATCCAGACTCAGAGCAGGAGGCTGGGTTAGAGGATACCTAGAGAGAAGTTAAAATGGGACAGCTGTTTGCAGAGATTGATTCGTGGCAGTGCCTCAGTATGCAATAATTTAGAGACACAGTAGTCTCACACTTCATAACCATTATGCTTTAAGGAGATAGAAGGACACCACCACCACCCACCCACCCCATTCCTTCAGCCCCTGTATTAGTTTTATCTTGTTAAAACTAAGCTATTTTTCATCTTCAGAGGCTTCCTACCTGTATCTGCAATCATGTTGAACCCCGAGACCACAGATCATGGATTTTCAAGAATCCTTTCTCAACAGAAGCAAGGCTAACAAGCCCAAACACATGACCGTGTGCATTAGTTACACTGCTGCCTTCTGTTCCACTTGTGTCAGTAGTCTGCTCCAGGCTCCAATCTCAAGTAACACTGACAGACTGAGGCCAAGCATGAAGGCAGCATGGTGCAGACAAACTGATACTCAAGTTCTCACAGCATCTGCAGCTTTGAGCTGCTTGTGTCAAGGTGAAGATTATTCCCCTTCAACTCTGACTGGGCTGCTAAGGCAGTGAAGTAGTGTGAAACACTGGCTTCATTCTCACAGGGACCTAAGAGATCCTTGTGGTATTTTTTAGGTTCAGGTGGTTTTTTGCATGTGATGATCTGCAGATAAAAATAACTGCTGTACTCCACCCTAAAATAGGGAGCAATATCCAGTCAAGGTTATCCTGTTTTCCTACCAGCCTGTTATTTCTGACAATGTTGAGGCATAGGTGAAAGTCAACAAGCCCCCTTGAAACTTTCCTGAGTGTTCCAATACCAGTTACCTGCATGTGCTGGAAAGGGAAATCCAAATGTTTGGTCTTAGCAACCTGCTGCTATGTGCCTGAGTAGGAGGTGCTCAGCAAAATCTTTGCTCCTGACGATTCTCATTTATAGAACATTGAGAGAGCCCAATCCTTTCAGCTCTTGTCTTCAGACTAAGAAGAAGCTAAAGGCATAAAGAGCTATCTTCCTACACACACAAGCTGTCCATGTAATACTTGCAATGCTGTGCTACCTGCTTTGAATTCTGTTTGTATTATTGAAATGAAAGATAAAAATTATTTAGATGTAAAGGTTCATAACCGAGATCCACTGAATAATGTTGAAAAGTCTGTGTAAATTATGTGAAAGCAGGACAATAAATACTGGTTGCTGGAGAGATTACTCCTAAAAGCATTCTCTCTGGCTGAAATAAGAAAGTCCTGCAATGCTCTTTGGCAATGTCCTGGAATTGTGTGGCTGAGGAATGTTTCTGTAGGCTCCAAACAGAGCAGGTCTGCAGGCAGTGCTAAGTCAAATAGCTGAAATGCCCAAGGACCCTGCATCTGGGTGACACAGATGCCCTCGGTCTGCTTTCATGACTGGGAGCTCCATGAAAGCTGTATCCTGCCATAAGGAATTGTTCACGTGTCTCCCAGCCATATTTGAAGGCACCTGGACATATGGAAGATGTCAGCAGTAATTTTTCATATCTATCTTTCATTATGAGTACTAAAGTGTGCTGTTGGTTGGTTGGTTGTGGGTTTTTCTTTTTCAGTGAAGTTGGAGTAGTTTGTTTACAGCTCTTTCCTTCTCACATCAGAAATGTAGACTATTAGGTTTGGTCATTTAGCTTTCTGAGGTTTTTTTTTCCCCATCAATGATAAAGACAACACATAAATGTTCTGCAGGGTTAGTAATCTGCTTTTCATGATGTGCAAGGCAAAGAAATAAACTGTTACTCTACATGCAGCAGATTTTAGCACAGAATTTTGTTTTCAAACATGATGCAGCAGATTTTAGTACAGAATTTTGTTTTCAAACATGATGTTAACCACATAAGTTGAGCTTCTTGCTGGACAAGTATGTGTCTTCAGCCTCTTGGGAGGCTACATCTCAGCACATATAAGAGCAAAAGGAAACAGCTGAAGTGATACTTGTTTAACTGAAAAATGGAAGAGAAACTCTTTTTCTGTGCAAATGGGCAGATGCAAATGGTTCCTGTTTTTTGTTTCTGGTTTGTTTGTTTTATTTGTTTGTTTTTAAATAGAATTATAGAATGGTCCAGGCTGGAAGGGACCTCTAGAGGTCATCTAGTCTGATCCCTCCCTGCAGTCAGCAGAGACATCCTCACTAGATTTGGTCACCCAGGGTTTGAAGCTAATTGGAATATTTTAATGAGAGAAATTAGATCATTGTTGTGAAAAGAACATAATGATAAAGTCTATATCATTCATTGGTTTGCTGAGAGGGATAAAAAGCCAAAATGTAAACAATTTGTCTCACTCTGGTCAGGGATGCTACCTCCTTCGTTCTGCTCTATCTATATCTATAATCTATATCTCTATAATCTATATCTCTATAATCTATATCTCTATAATATATATATATACTCTATATCTATATAATTTATATCTATAATATATATCTATATCTATAATCTATCTATAATATTTCTCTACTAACCTTGGCTAACCCATAACAACCTAAGCTTTGCTGGTTGCTTTTGTTTGCCTGCCTGGGAAAGTAGAGGGAGAAAGAGAGGGTAGCTTTGAGCCCCTTCAGGGCAGTTTCTTTGCCTGGGATGGTGTTTGGATTTCTGTATTATTTCTATTTGTATATAATGGTAAATATATTGTGTATATATGCTTGTGAATTTTACCATGCTGTAAATATAGCTTCATCTTACTTCCAAGCTTTCTGAGCTAGTCTGGTAAATTTCAATAGTGTGTGTGTGGAAAGTTCCTAACCCACCACCTAAAGAAAGGAAAGCAGTAGTTTTGTATATAAAGGGATGCCATCAGCAATCTCTTGAGCAAAGGAATTAATGGATACCTCAGCATGGTCTATTCCCCCCCTCCCTTTTTCCTTACTCTGCTGTGAAACTTGGCAGCTACAGGGGTGACCCTGACAGTGCACAAGCAAGCCTTGGTTTGAACTTTGAATTAGCACTTCAACTCCTGCTGGCACTATGGATGGACTTTGACCAAAGGTACTAGTGGGTGGTTAGTGACAGTGACAGTCTCCAGTGGGTGTTTGCTTGATCCATAGAGCCCCAGCAGGGTTTGTTACGATTGCTGCTTTCCGCTCAGAAAAAGGCCTGCTCAAGATCGGGAAATCAGCACTGCACTGTGACAGGTCAAGGACTGCTGTGTGCTGCTAGACCTTACAAAAGGGAATTAATGCCTGATGCTAATAATATCCACTTGTCTCCCCACGCTCCAGACCTCCAAAGTCCCCTGCAGTTATTAAGATGCGGTGCAATCTCTTCCCAAGTGTGTATTTCGAATTCAAGTGGGTATTACAGGCTTCCTGTGAAGTGGCAGGATTCCACAGGCACTCTTGTCTGTGGGAACATCTGAAGTCTGAAAGGGTACATTAAATAAACCTCCTTATACATCTGCCTGGCTGCACTTATTCAGTTCTTTAGGGGGCACGAGACTCCCTGTACCTCATTTTTATGAATTGGAAGATAAAAGGACACTTCCAAAATGAAAAGAAGAAACTTTTCCATGTCAGCATCAACGCTGGCAGAGCTCTCTGTCAGACTTAGGCTTTTGCAAACAGAAACTTTCTTGTCTGAAGAAAATACATGAGTTTGGCCTTGTCTGTTGCTCCCACTAACATTTCATTGGGCCAGATTTTGTTGTTGTTGTTTTGCAAAAAAGGAAATATTTTGCCTGAAAAAGCTTCATCCAGGCTTCCCAATGGAGAAAAAGTCATCTCATAACCACATGAGTCATTGCTGGAGAGGAGAAGCTTTCCTAGCCCCACCTCTCCTGCACCTCAACCCACTCTGCACCGGTTAGGGTGGAAAGGATATTGCTGATGCACAAAACACAGAGGCAGCTCGAAGCCCTCACAACATGGCAAATACTGAATCCCATTATCTGGAGGATGAGAGGAAAATCCTGGTCTTTGTGGTAAGGGTGTTCAGTAGGACTTGGGCTGCAGCTACTTGGCTGCTCAGGGCTTTGCCCATGCCAAAAGCTGTGCCTGGTAGGCTGGTCTGTGGGACTTCCTAAGTACATATGGTCTAAGTAGAAAGAGCAGGCAATGCAAAGAGATGGGAAATCTGACAGTGGGTTGAGACACCAAGAGGATGCAGGGGAATTTTGCCCCACATCTGAGCAAGCTGCAAGTTGCTCCAGTGCAGAAAAACCTGTGAGGCTCAGCAGCTTTCATGCAAGGTGCACCCCTCTGTGAAGTATCAGGGAAGCACCTACAGCTGTTTGGCCTGAGCTCAATGTTGCCATGCACCTGTTTTTGCTGTACCTGAAAGGCTCCTGCCATACACAACATCACACTCCAAGCAGATGCTACTTGTTTGTACTCTGCCTAAAACCAGCTGCTCTGTGGTGGCTCTCTGGCAAGGGGTGTTCTGTGGAGTGCAAACTCGTACACTGGTTTGCCTCCCAAAACACAGACTGGGGTCTATTCTACTTGAAGCTATCTGATTTGGTAAAACTTGTGATAGGATTTCACTCTGGAGATCAGCAGCCACACTAGGAGAGATCTGGGATCAGTGTGAGAAATGTGGCCATAGGAGAGCTGATTCCTGGAAACAGGGTGACAGTAGTGGCTGATGAAGTTGGTTGATGGGTAGGAAAGCAGCATCAAGGTAGAAGGGTAGGTAGCCACCCCATAAACTTGTTTAGGACTCTTTTTAATGTTTTCTCTGCCACAGGAGACACTGTCAGGACAAAGGAGTGTATTACACAGGGAAATGCTCCAGAAGACTGGAAAAGTGGAAAGTACAACAGAAAACAAGGAAAAAAACCACCTAGAGGCCATTTCCCCAGTGAGCCTGGAGGGCATTGGATGAGGAGTGTGCATCTGCTGTACTCCACACAAGAAGAGGTCCCCTGGACTTCATGATGGTGCAGAAGAATGCTCTTGAAGAAGGCTGTGACCACACTGAAGCAGGCTTCTGGCAGGACCTGTGACCTTGTGGAGCTTATTGTGGAACAGGTTAGCTGGCAGCACTTATGACTCTGTGGGGTACTCATGGTGAAGCAGTCTGTTCCTGAAGGAATGCTCCCATGGAAGTGTTAGAGTAGTTCTTGAAGAATTGCAGCTTGTGGAAACTCGTGTGGGAGAATTTTATGGAGGGCTGTCTCCTGTGGGAGGCACCCCAGGCTGGAGCAGGGGCAGAGTGTGGGGAGTCCTCCCACTGAGAAGGAGGGAGCAGCAGAGATGTGTGAGGAACTTATAGCAGCCCCCAGCAATCATCCTCCTTTGGAGTAAAGTTAAGCTCAGGAAGAAGGGAAGGGTCAGGGAAGGTGTTTTAAGATTTAGTTTTCATTTCTAATTATCCTACACCAATTTTATTGGTAATAAAACTAATTTTCCTGAAAGCAAGTTTGTTTTGCCCATTATAGTAACTGCTGAGTGATCTCTCTCTGTCCTTATCTCAAGCCATCAGATTTTCATTGTATTTTCTCTCCTATTTCCAAATGAGGATGAGGAGTGATACAGCAGCTTGACCCATCAAGCTAGGGTCAACCCACAGCACAGGTACACCATCAGCCACCCTGTCTGCCACCAGCAGTAATGCAGATAAGATGCAAGACAGCAAAGTCATCCTTGTCTCGTAGAAAGGAAATTGTTCTTGACATATTTTTGTTGCAGGCAAAGTTCCTGTACAGTCCCTCTAAGGATGGCTCAGGTCATGTGATGCTTGCCTTGGTGTTGCTAGTGCATCTGGGTGCCTAACCTGCCAGCTGTAACAGAGACACTAATGTTCACCTGGCCCCAGATCTCTCCTCACTGCACGGTGAATGAAAACTAACCTACTGTGCCAGTACTTTCTGCTAATTGTAGCCTGGGGGCCACCCTCCAAACTGAGCAGCCTGCCTTTTTCTACCCCAAACTCACCATCATGGTCTCAAGTGCAGCAAAATTGTGACCCTCAGAACCCACAGGAGTCTGCAGACCTCAGCTGGCTCAGGATGTGAGTTTGGGTGCTGTCGTGGTAGGCCTAAGCAGACCAAAATAGGCTTATCCATGTCCTGGCTTGCCCAAAGATGTTTTTCTGCTCTCTTTCCTTCTGTTTTGGGGAGAAGCAACCATGGGAAAGAGAACAAAGAACCTGGAGCCACTGAGTCTGAGGACTGTGGTCTGCCCTGACTTGTTTTGCGTCCTGTGGTAAACAAGGTACACAGGGCTGCCTTGTGCAGGGCTGTGCTCTGCCCACATTTGGGTAAAGCAAGCCTCTGGCTTCACCTAGTATGGTCAGGCTTGGCTAACTGCCATTCTGATTGGCTATTCTGTGTCCAAAGGCACATTAGTCTCGGGCTGTATGGATAAAAGGAGATGAGTAGGTAAAACAACTTGCTCTGCTGTTGTATCTGTGCTCTCTGCCATTGTATTCATGCTGCCTTATATCCTGAACTGCCTGCAAACTGCCTGCCAAGAGCTTACCAGGAACAGGCTCTAAATGCCTGCAGGCGCTTGGCCTGCACAGCCAGCGTGACATTGTGCCAAGCCTGCACATGGCATTGCATCCTGCCTGCACCTGAAACCCTCCTGCCAAGATCAGAAGTCCTGGAGATACACAGATCATCCAGAGATCAGGAGCAGGTCAGAGCTTGTCTGCCTCCTTTCCCCAGCACCCAGAAGCCTGGGAAACGCCAAAGCCTCTGACAGCTTTGAGACCACCGACAGCAACCCCTCCACGTGCTTTGGGTACTGTCTGATAATATTGTGTGAGTAAACACTTACAGCCTCTTGTAATCACTAATTGCCTTCTGCCATAAGCAGAAAGGAGCTTCCTGCATCCATCCAGTGGCTAAGCAGGGTAATGAACTGCAAGAGGTGTAGTGACCACCAAAACCTTCTCTTCCAGTACAGATGTTTGCCTTTGCTGGTTATCTCTTAAAGTGTCCCAGTTTTGCCTGTTCCCTGTGTGTATAAATTTCCAAACCCTGCATTTTGAACCTCGTAACTAAGTTTTCTGGTGAGATTTAATGTTAATAACCAATTTTCATAGTTATTAACCATCTCTGCCTGGATATCAACATTAATGTTGATTATTCATTTTGCATCATCATTCGTAACAGGTGCATCATGTCCACAGAGGTTGGCTTGAATGCAGTCATGGTGCAGCCTGAGACAGAGCCTGCAAGGCTACAGATCGCTCTCTAGGATCTTTCACAAACAATAAATTAGGAACTGCCTTGATATTTTCAGCCAGTCACAGCTAATGGTGGTCCTTGCACAGGCAGTAAAGGCAGAGCTGTACCTCTCCACATCAGACACAGTGTTATCCACCTCCCTCCTCCCTGCCCCAGGTGTGGAGGATTTTTGTGACATTGACTACCATCTGCTGACAAAGCAGTTCACAGGCAGTGTTAAAAAGAAAGGGCATGCACAAACATCACCTCTCTCTCCTAGGCAATTGCAGCAGGGCCTCTTGGCTGCCTGTGAGATGGAGCTGTACCTGCATCCACCAGCCCACTGGAGAAGCTCCCACCTCCGGGGGCTGGGCAAAAGGGCTGGCTGGACCCTAGTCAGTAGTGAGGCTGCACAGCACCAGTGCCTTGGTCAAATCCCTGATGTGTATCCTCACAGCACAGAACCATTCCTGTTAAGGCAGCCAGAGGCACTGATACTCTCTGGAGAAAGGGTGTAAGGTTAAGTTGATTTTTCCCTTCCTTTCCTTCATTTTAGTGTTATTATCTGTATCTATCTATCTGTCTGTCTGTCTATCTATCTATTTATTTTAATACCCTTAATCAGTTCATTAAACAGATGATAGCTTTTACTTTTCTTCAGTGTTTCTTTTCAGCATCATACAAGCCACAGAACACAACTAAATTAAACCCCAGGGGAGGTCAGGTTCTCCCTGTAAGCAGGGGAGGAGCATGTGCTGGCTGCATGCCCAGCTCGGAGGAGAAAATGCAGGACAAAGGAGAACAGCCCAGATTAGCCTCTGCCTTCTTCCTCTCAGGAAAACCAACAGGAAATTTACTGTGTTAAGTCACTGCATTTGGTTACAGGATTTTGAAGCAAGTTTCTTAGTAACTATCAAGTAAATTTTTTTTTTTTTTTTGAGAGAAATTTCAGGTAGTCTGACTAGGCTGTTTCAATGCCTGTCTCTGACTAGCATGATGGTTTCTGAGCCCACAGATCCAGCATCCTTAATGATGCTAATATCTTCTGTGGAGACAAGAAAGGGAGAGAAAATAGAGATACTAGTGAGGAATTCATCATCTGTGGGTTTTTTTGAGCCTACTTCTTCTCCCTGAGACTTCCAGCCTCCCCATCTCCTCTCAGGTCCACAAAGCCTCAGCTGACAAGTCCACTGGGTAAAGCCCAAAAAAGATGATGATTAAAAACCTGGCTGTTGCCTGGTAACTGCAGGTTTAGCATCCCACTTCCTTCAGGTAGTACCAGCAAAAAGAACTGTGACTCTCAAAAAGAGCAGGTTCTTTTCGTGGTCTTTTTGTAAATCTGTCTTAATTCTGTTGACTACAAATCCTGTTAGGGCAGAAGAGTCCTAACTTGGATTTGAATACCACAATACCTTAATGATGGTGTAAAAAAGGGATTCCCAGGTCCAAATTGTCCACTAGTGTGTGAGGGCACTTGTGGGCAGAGAGACAGCAAGAACATGCAAAGACAGGTGTGAGTGGCAGTACAGCTGGCCCCACTGCTCAGGTAAGCGCTCAATGGGAGGAGTGCAAGCAAAGAAAGGAGGTCTGTCCTGCCACATCCTTAATGGCTGCTCAGAAACAGGTTTGTTAAACTCTCAGCTAAACCATGGCAGCACAAAATCCATCTGCAATGCCTGTGTTCAACAGCTGGTTCCTGACTGCCAAGTAGTAGCAAGGTCACACTCTCCCAAGGACATCCACGTTGCACTCCTCCACCTCAGTGCTTACAGAGATGAGCCCTTGTTGCCATTGCATGGGGGCCAGGTAATGCAGGCCACAGCAGCTTGTGTGTGCTTCTCCCTGTTCTGAACCACCATGTCTGGTGGTAATGCAACTTAGCCACTGCAGCAACTAACAAAGAGTGTGGTATGAACTGGCTCTGGCAGGGAAAAAGCAAACCTTTATCTCAGTAGTGCCCAAGGCACTGCACCTCTGGGTCAGTAGGTTCCTTTACCTCCCTTATTCACCATGCTGCTTGCTTTAAATCACTGAAGGGAACACCAACCATGCATAACCCTAACCTCTCCCTGGTCAGAGTTGATTCTATGTCAGCACTGCAGTGTTATTCTGTTTCAGTACCCATTCCTCTTCCACAACTGTTACCATTTGCATTTTTCATATTAATTTTCTACTGCACACAGAGCAGGGGAAGAGAGCAGCAAAATGACCCTGCCAGTGATCTCTGCTGTCAGCCCATCTGAAATATTTCTCCCAGTGCTTTTCCAGTGCTAGCTGGCTGCAGAGAGCCCCCAGGGGAATGGGCTTAACTGTAATTGTGCAGCTTCTGAGGTGACCAGCAGTGCTGAAGCTCCCAGGAGTATAAATGCTCTCTATACCTCTCTCACTTTCTGCAGTCACATGAAAGGGCTTTTTTCTTTTTCCTTTTTTTCTTTTTTTTCTCTTCCCCACCTGAAGGTTATTTATAACTTGACAAACGCCCTCCTGAATCAGATTAATGGGCCATCTCAGCTGCCCAGCATCCTAACTCTGACAGCACCAGTGGGAGATGCCATTTAAGGTGAGCATGTGAGCCTGGCTGCCAGTGGCAGTTCTTCCTTCTCACTCTACCCACGTTCCCAGGCATTGTATTTGGGCTGTTAGAGGATACATCCTTGCCTACTCCCTTTGGTATTTATGGACCTGCTGTTGACTACGTTTTCTAACCCTCTTTCAGCCTGATGATCCTGTCTGCCCTTTTGATCTACAGGCAGTGTAAGGATGCCCTGGCTTTTCCTTGTCTGGGACTGCTGGCCCCTGAGGTTCAGCAGAGGCCCTCAAACTCTGGCTGTGCATGCGGCGGTGGATAACAGTTCTGCAGCTATCATCACGACTTTGTGAGCCTTGGATCCTCCTCATCCTAAAGCCTCTTGAAATGATACTTTCTTTGCTTTTCTCAAACAGTTAATGGAGTCTTTGTGCTCCATATGATGGGGAAGGTTATTGGCTTGTTAATACTAGGAAGAGATTATGTATGGGATGTGCAGATTTGGGGCTCTGCAGCCTGGAGAAGAGAAGGTTTCCAGGAGACCTTAGAGTAGCCTTCCAGGATCTGAAGGGGGCTACAGGAAGGCTGGGGAGGGACTATTGACAAGGTCTTGCAATGACAGGACAAGGGGCAATGGGTTTAAACTGGCAGAGGGGAGATTGAAACTGGATGTTAGGAGGAAGTTGTTTGCAGTGAGGGTGGTGAGGCACTGGCACAGGTTGCCCANCTGGCTGGAAGTTAAGGACTGAAGCTTTATTTACAGCTCAGCACAATGTACAAGCAGAGATACACACAATAGACAGGAATAGTTACAGACATAGACAAGTTAAAGGTAATACAGAAACACAATTCCCCTCCCAGAAATCAGAGTCCCCAGGAGGGGCTCCCAACCACCCTTCCACCTTCTCCCCATCCCTATACCTTACCCCACAGTTTGCCTTATGCACAAGGTGAGTTTGGAGGATGGGCCAGGGGAGTTAGAAGAAAAGTGGTTAGTGAGGCTAGCAGAGAGGAGGAGGCCAGAAGCCAGACAGCCCCAGAGTGTCTGCAAGCCCAAGTGTCTTATCTTTGTTTTGTATTCTTTTCTCATACATGTCAGCAAGCCTATGAGTGAAGTAGACATCACCATTGTTTTCCTTTCACAGCCTATAATAAAATTTTCTCTATTAAAATATTCCAATTAGCCTCAAACCAGCACACAGGTACCAGCAGGTAAAATTATTTTGGAGTAGAAAAAAAAAAATTGTTGTGGATCATCACCTAGCTGAGATGTCTGGGGAACTACAAGGCAAACTCAGTAGTTTCTTCTCCACTTCTATTTCTCCCTACAAAGCCCCAAGCAGGGTTTCCTGGGAAAGAGGAGGACCATTCATGGCACTTCCAGCAGTACACTGATAGTCAGCTTGAATCCTCAGTCTTTGTTTTGATTGCCCCTTCCTCCTGCCTTAACATTTTATACCCTTACAGCACTTCACAGCTACTCTGCAAAAGCTGGTGCTTCTCCTTCTGCATTTCTAAAACACAGCTGCTGTTTAGTTACAGCCAAGTTATTTCTGAGTGAGCCAGAGCCTGTGCTGTACAGAGCCTGCAGAAAGCTAGCACAGAGGCTCTGCCTGCCTGCCTTGGAAAATTTTGGATCCGATCTCCTCTGCAGCACCCAGCCCTTCACTGGGGTGTGGGCTGGGAGGCATTTGAGTCTGTTCTGACTCACCACAGAAGCTCTGTCTCCTTGCCCATGGACTGAGTGTAGGACTGCTGGCCTCCTAACTCGCACCCTGAGCCTCATGTGCTACCTTTTCTGCTCCAGATAAGCAGCATCCACACACCAGCTGTCCAATTAATCATTTGTGAGCACAGAGGTGAAGGTGGTGTCTTACAGTCAGCATGGAAAAGAGGAAAATGTTGCAGCATCACAAAATATTTATTGTCAAGTGAAGCTTTCTGAGGCACTCACCAAAAGCTTTAAAAACATTCTCACTGCCCAGGTATTTTGAACAAAAAATAAAGCCTGTAGGAATTCTTGATTTTTTTTTTTTCCTGCCCTTGAACTGGACTCCTCTGTCAGCGAATTTACCTGTTGGAGTTGCTATTAAGCCAACTGGTGAAAGTGTAATACTTCTATAATTGGTTTATAAAACTTCTGTTTTCACTAGCTGCCATGCTCTAATTTGGCATTCTTGCTCCCCTTTTAAACCAGAGCCCTTGTTGTGAAGTGTCCTCTTCATCCTTCATACTCAGCTTTGTCTTGCCTCATTTGAAATCTCTGTCTTATAGCTGTGAGTAATGCAGACTCCTAAGCCTCACCATGGTCAATGGAAAGGTTACTCAAAAGCAGATGCCTATACTGTAGATAGATAAAAGGAAGCAAGAGGAACTCAGAATCTTGCCAGAGAAGATTTTCTCCCTGACCAGGATTTTTCTCATTTGTATTGCCACAAGAGATGACTGTAACAACTACAGCTCCTGTGCTGGTTTGAGGCTAATTGGAATATTTTAATGGAGAAAATTAGATTATAGGCTGTGAAAAGCAAACACTGGTGATGTCTGCTTCACTCATAGGCTTGCTGAGATGTTTAAGAACAAGAACACAAACATAGATAAGGCAGTCTCTTGGTCTTTCACTGGGAGCCACACCCAATCATGATGGTTATCCTCTTGCACATTTCAGTCAATGGTGATCTAGTCAAGTATGCAATTCCTGTGAAAAAAAAAAAATCCATAAATTTTGGGTTGAGGTGGCTCATTTACTTGGCTCCAGTAACTGTAATGCATAGTGTAAAAGCATAACAGCACTGATAATAAACTGCATGGCTTTGACTCATATGCCTGGGATAGCAGTAAGAAGACCTGATGCAGCTTTTGATTTTTGGTGGTGTGTCTGGTGAATTCAAAGGCTTTGGTGAGGCAGGGAAGCAGCAAACTTCAGGCAGTCCAATAGGTAAGAGAAAGTGTATGATTTTTTTTTTTGTCAGGTGAAAAATATATCTATGGTTCTGCTGATCTGACTGAGGTTTAACTACCCTTGTCTTGCTCTATATTCAAATTCTTATGAGATCTTTAGGTCCACGTGTTCTCATGAGATCCCACCTGGAGAACTGTATCCAGTTCCAAGCACAACTCCAGGCTGGGTGGGGAATGGCTGAGAGCAGCCCTGAGGAAAAGGCCCTGGGGGTCTGGAGTGATGAAAAGCTCAACATGAGGCTGCAGTGTGAGTGCAGCCCAGACAGCAACTGTGTGCTGGGCTGCAGCAAGAGCAGTGTGGGCAGCAGGGCAAGGGAGGGGATTCTGCCCCTTTGCTCTGCTCTCCTCAGGCCCCAGCTGCAGTCCTGTGTGCAGTTCTGGAGCCCCCAGCACAGGAAGGACATGAAAGTGTTGGAGCAGGTCCAGAGGAAGCCACGAAGATGCTGAGAGGGCTGCAGCAGCTCTCCTATGAGGACAGGCTGAGAGAGTTGGGGCTGTGCAGCATGGAGAAGGCTTCCAGGAGACCTTAGAGTAGCCTTCCAGTATCTGAAGGGGGCTACAGGAAGGCTGGGGAGGGATTATTGACAAGGTCTTGTAATGCCAGGACAAGGGGCAATGGGTTTGAAGTGGCAGAGGGGAGATTTAGACTGGATGTTAGGAGGAAGTTGTTTGCAGTGAGGGTGGTGAGACACTGGCACAGGTTGCCCAGGGAGGTTGTGGCTGCTCCCTCCCTGGAGGGGTTCAAGGCCATGTTGGAGGAGTCCTTGAGTGACCTGTACTAGTTTGGAGGTGTCCCTGCCTCTGGCAGGGTTTGGAACTAGATGATCCTTGAGGTCCCTTCCAATCTTACTATTCTATGATTCTATGAGTTTCTTTCAGGGAAGTGCCATCAGAGCAGATTAAAAGAGGACACTTTTCATTGCAGTGTGTGGACAGGTTGAAGGACAATGATTGGAACAGACTTCTAACCAAGTCCATGTTTTAGTGTTGATGAAGGCAGAGTTTGTTCTAGAGTTGTGTAATAGTCTGCAGCACTAAAAAAGCAAAGGAAACATTATGCAGTAGCAAAATGTTGAGGACCTTATTGTGTACATTTACAAAGCAGTTTTTAGTCAAAAGCATATGGAGCTGTTTAAAATGCCATTCAGCTAGCATTGACTTGCCTACACTGTGTGTATATTTGGTGTTCATTATAATTATAGGTTCACAGGGATGCATCTACAAATGTGTCTTCCTAATGCAGCTGACAGTGTGACAGAAGCTTATTTTTGTGATGGCCTTTGGCTCGCAACATTTCCTGAGTTGTATATTTATATTTGAATTTTGAAGTATAAAAATCAATGTTAATGAGAATCTTGTGCATTCTTAAAAGCTACTGAGCTGTGGACCTCAAAGAGCTCCCAATTTATTTCAAAATGGAAATAATTGTAGCATTTTCTCTTCTCCAGCAAGAGAAACTGTCCCTGCCTATGGCAGGGGGTTGGAACTAGATGATCTTTGTGGTCCCTTCCAACCTTACCATTCTATGATTCTATGATTCTTCTATGAAATTGTTTGCTATTAGCTGTGTTTGTGGGTTTTCCTGCTATTGGGCTAAGAAAGAGCTTACTGGGGGGAAAAAAAAAAAGAATCTTGATGCTCCTGTTTAAGCCTAAAGCCCTGACTCTTGGTGTCTTGTCTGCAAACAAGCACCGCATTTTGAACAAGTGTGTATTTCGGGTGTGTTAATTTGCTAAGAGCTCAGATCCAAAAAATTGTTGCTTCCACAAGCATGCTATGAAACTGTCTGGGGTTATTTTAAGGGCAGTTTTGTAAGCATAAAAAAAAAAAAGAGCAATATGATCTTTTGCTCTGTGTTAGTCTCTGTCGCGTTACAGATTTCATTTGGGCTGATAATGGACTGGACTAATCTCACAAGTATCTGGCTCCGTGCTTCGAGCACAGCATCACAAGCAGGCTGTATGCTGTGTAATTGCTTGGAAGAGAGCTGTGAGTGTACCTTCAAGATCCTGAAATCAGGAGGCAGATAAGAATGCATAATATATTAAAGTCTCAGGATCTTGCATTGCTCGAGGACATGTTTTGAATGCATAGGACTGGTACTGCTACCACACACTCCTTCTTTCAACTAAACTTACAATCATAGAATGGTAAGGTTGGAAGGGACCTCAAAGATCATCTAGTTCCAACCCCCTGCCATAGGTAGGGACACCTCCCACTAGTACAGGTCAATTAAGGCCTTCTCCAACCTGGTCCTGAACACCTCCAGGGAGGTTGGGGAGCACAGAATCACCCAATGTGATTGAAGATCACATTGGGTGATTCTGTGCTCCCCAACCTCCCTGGGCAACCTGTGCCAGTGTCTCACCATCCTCACTGCAAACAACTTCCTCCTAACATCCAGTTTCAGTCTCCCCTCTGCCAGTTCAAACCCACTGCCCCTTATCCTGTCATTGCAAGACCTTGTCAATAGTCCCTCCCCAGCCTTCCTGTAGGCCCCCTTCAGATACTGGAACTTGTTATAGAGCTCTCATATTGGCCATCAAAGCCATGTGCCAGGGCTCATCGTTGCAGACAGATCAATAGCAGACTGCTGCGGGCTGGAGTTTTTTAAACATGTTTGATTATGAAGGCTCTGATGAGTCTTACAGTCAGGATGATGACTGGAAAGCACTGTAGAACAAATCAGTGAGAAAAACTGAGGATGTGGCTGTTTATTCCACATCATCAGAGCTTCAGAGCTCTGTCTGCTTCCTCTTAAAGCGGTGATAAATCTTCCCCAGAAGTAGGTTTGTGTGTTTTCTCCTTCCAGAAAATGTGCAAGGTTTAATCTTTGGCTCATAAATTACTGATGATATTTTTGACCCATGTTTCTTTTATATTAATCTCATTTTTAACATAGAAATCCATAACTTTCCTCATCTGGGTGAAAAAAAAAACCAAACCAACAACCAAAACCTTCACAGCTAACTTACAGGAACCTTCTTAGACTCTTTTTTTCTCCCAGGCTCAGTTATCTTGATGCTATAAGATGGCACAAGCTGTGCAGAAGAGCCTCTTCCCAGTGCTTAACTGCCATCTCACTGTGTAGGCAGGCTGCTCTGCTGGGATAAATGGGAAAATGTGTCTGAATCCTCTGCAGCTGAGGATTTCAACCCCTTGTACCCCATATGCTGAGGAAGGCTGTGTCACAGGCCTTATGACTAGAAAACAGTGATAGACTCAAGTTACTCAAATTGTGGGCACATGGCTGAGAGTGCACTCCAGGAAAGACAGGAAGGAAAAGCCTCCTTGCTTGGTATAGCTACCTGCAGCATGCCAAGGAGGTCTGGGGTGGACACTGCCTGGTCTCATTTTCTTGTTGTACCTTTTCTGTCCCAAGAGCAGTGATGTGAAATCGCAGGCATCTTGCAGGAGCACGATTCATGTGGTTTTGCTGCAAGGGCTGGAGGGATTTATAGACCAAGAGTTTATCTGGGGGTGCCAATATGGGTGAGATGTGGAAGGTCACTGAGGTCAAGCTCATTCATTTGACCAGCCTCTGAGGCTCAGTGTACATAGGCTACTGTATGGTTGCTATGACAGTCAGCCACCCAATAGATATAGAAGTGTACATACTTCTCAGGTGTGATATTACAGAGAGAAGTCCAAAATGCCATTTACCCACCTGCCACATTACTGAGATTACTCTTCTGTCTGCAGTTCAAATTAGAAAGCTGAAGTCACCTTCAATCTCTGTTTATATTGTTTATCTTAACCGTGAGCTCAGTAGCAGCTTCAGCTTGAGCCATATCAAATGCCAATTCCTTACTACTGCCAGCAGACTAGAGAAGGTAGGAGTTCTGAGGAACCTGCAAAATTAGAGAATCATAGAATGGTAAGGTTGGAAGGGACCTCAAGGATCATCTAGGTCAAGGTCAAGGGTTAACAGTATCTCTGTCCAGAGGAGCAAGATTTGTTCTTCTAGGTTTCCATGCTGTGAAATTAAGGTGCAAACGAGACCAGATGGCACCACACAACTATTTATTAAAGGATAAAGTTGAATAAAACAGAGGGAGAGAGGAAAGAGGGGAGAGAGGGAGAGGGAACAATGGAGAAAAAGAGAAGAGCAGGGAAGGAAAAGAGTAGGGATTATATTACCATCAGCTGGAGATGGGGAGAGAGAGAGAGAGAGAGAGAGAGAGAGAGAGAGAGGTGTGCCCGGCCCAGGGATGTTCTTCTGTGGAGTTGCAGGAGTTGTTCCTTGAATTCTTCTGGTGGAGGTGCTCCGATGGAGGTGCACGTTTAGACCATTGTCCAGGTGCAGCTCCCCAGGAAATCTTCAGGGTAGCTGGTGTGAGGTGTCCACATCCTGGGCATTCAAGCCAGGCTGGAGTCTGGGAATTCCACAAAGACACTGTGTCTCTGCTGATTAGCATCCCTGAGCTCTTGGGCAGGAATCTGGGCTAAGTCCAGAAAGTATCTTTGTTGGTTTGAACAAGGGAGAGATGATCAGACTCTCACATACCCTTTCTGGACCAGGCCAGCACTGTGGCTTTAGGGCTGTCCTTGGCACACAGCAGAGGGAGGCTTGGGCTTGGCTAACTCTTCTTGAGGAAAAGCAGCTCTTCTTTGTTGGCTGACATTGGCTTCTCCTCCTGACTTCCCCTTCCTTTAGCTGGCCTTTTAAAGATAACACCTATCCCGGGGCACCGAACAGAGCTTCATTCTCTGTATCTGATTTTCATATACCTTTTTAATCCCAACCATGTAAAATTTAGGTTTTGTAAAACACAGGCTGCTTACTTCTAACCTCTTTTTGGCTATTGAATTTTTGGCAGCTCACAGATTTTGATAGCAGATTTTCTAGCAACCCTGTTGCCAAAAATCACCCAAATGCCTTAGCAACGCAGAACAAAACACACACCACTGCTGGCTGTACTGCAGGATTGCTACCATCTCTGTGCAGGGGCTTTTCCCATAAACTCTTTTTTTTTAGAGAAGCAGTATAAGGGGCAAATGAGATTTTGTCTGTTTCTCCTCAATTCTTAACCTAATTAAACAGAAAAAAAGATCCTGCATCTGAAATGCTCCCTAGAGCCACAGCCTGAAGTAGCGCTTAGGCATAGTTAGATGGACCCAGCGTAGTAATCAGGGACTCGAAACAGCCATAATTGGAACATCCTGTTTTGAAACAGCCTCAGTACAGTAGCTATTTCAAGAATCTGCTTCCTGCAGGTGCTGGTCACCCATGCTGAGGGGTGTCTTCCCTGTGCCAGCTGGTATTCTCTCTTTCTATAAAGNAGAACTGCACACAGTACAGTATAGTCAAACAAATAAATTTCCCAGGATGGTAGAAAGCTGCTGGGAAGATTTAGGGTTTGCTTCTTCTAGGAGGAAGGTGGAAGAGAGACTTACTGGGAAGCAGCAAGAAGAGCCATCCTGGCCTGACAAAGTTGAGACCCTCCCTATCATGTGGTGGAAACGCTGCAGAGGAATGCAACCAGGATGCTGTACACAGCATTATTTGTCATCTGTTCTCCTGTGTCATTAGGATATTTTCAATCTTGCTGCCTGGAAGCATTTTAACAGCAGCTTGCCCACCACCCACAAAACCCATTAGTTTAAACAATAAAAAACCAAGCCATTTGGCCACACAGCAATGGCTGTAAAATTGCTTCGGTAAGTGGGGATATAATGAAGATAGAGACTTTGGAGCTGTGCAAGGCTTATGATAGACCTAATGGAAAACACAGCTGCTACAAGTGCTCTCTGTAAGGGCAACACCAGGCCTCCATTTGCATTTCCTTGACCACTCTAGCTGGAGAATGAAATTTATCACTGGGGAGGTACTGAATGCAGAGCATGGCACAGGTATGCATGGTTGCTGGAGTGGCTCCTCTAGTACATGTCTAAGAATGTCTGAAGTTTCACCTTGCAGCTGGTACTCACCAATCTGAAAGGGTCTATGCAAACTGACCAAGAGCAGGACCATCAACATCTTCAAAAGGGAGCAGGTATGTGAGAGGCCAAGGAGGCTGGTGTCAGCTCTCATCCCTGCTCAGCACCATTCTTTCTTGCTGGGGGCCATCCTCACCAGCTCTGCTGGTGGACCCACTGCCTAAGTGCTCCCTAACCCCATTCTGTCAAAAAGACTGAGGCTAGAAAACTTTTCTCATTGAATCTATCAAATCAAGGGACAGGGATATTTTTATTTTATTTATTTTCCCCTCACCTTCCTAATTTTCTCTGGGCTGGGGAGCAGAATTATGTTTCCAGTCCACAGCTGCACGCAACCACCCTGCTTGGTTTATTGCTGAAGTAGGTGATACCAAATCAATCCTGAGCTTGGAAGTGAGGTGCTTAGCTACTGTCCTCTGTCAGCTTTTCTGCTTTATGAACCTGTCAAACTGCTGCTTTTATTCACCCCTAATATAATCTTTCCACAATAAGGAGCTTGCATGGCTAGAGATGGGCAGGTTTCTGCTGCTATTACCCAGGAACTGTGATAAATTGCTAGGCAGCTTCCAGGGTTGCAGCAGCTGTGGGAACATTCCTCTTAAAAGTTCCAGGAACTTCTTGCTTTAAAGCTGCCTGTGCTTTATGTGTGTGTCACAGTATGCATTTATTCTCCTTCTTTGGGGAATGTGCCTGTATGGACTCATAAAAACTGATCACTTAATCAGTGCATAAACCTGAGTAAGTTCACCCATGAATAGCAAGAGCAGCACCAGTGTCTCCCTGGACAAATGAACGTGCACCAGGAAGCTTGACTGTCTGAGAATTACTGTTCAAAGCAATTGCATTTTTCTATAACTGGGATTGCATAGGATTATGGTATTATAAATGGGATTTGCTTTAAAGGCCACTGGCCCTCTGTATCTTATGGATTACTCCAGCTTCTTCCAGAAGGAATTTTGATAATGCTCCTTTAATGAGACTGCAATAAATTAAATTACATGCTGGCTTAATCCCAAAGTGGGATCCTTTTCTATGATACTGGACATGCACATAGAGGAGTGCTTTGTGTATTCCTTTCTAGGGGGTATGTGGGACCTATGAAATAAGACCTATGGAAACACACACCCTCCTCACAAAATACATGTCAAATATATGTCTTTTGAAGCAATTTGAGCCCCACTCTCTGCTCACCATCCTCCATTATTGTGGCTCAAAGTGCCTAGCTTTAAAACAAGATGGTAAACTGTCTGAAAGCATTTTGGAAGCTCTTTTTAAAGCATTGGTACTCCGGGGTCTGAAAATAACACTCTGTCCAGGGCTCTGATCTTTGCTATAGCAGGGATGGGAGAGTGAAGGGAATAAACAGTTGGTGACAAGCAACAGGAACTTCCACAGTGTTTTCCTACTAATTTCAGAATAGCAGGTGCCTTTTAATCATACTGTGTCCTCCAAGGTGGCATGTGAAGCTACCTGCCCTGGCTGTCCTCTCACCAAAGGAATACACCTCCTGGTCAGCGAGCCAGCACAGCTGTGTCCCAGGTGTCATGGGTTGACTCTGCTGCTGTGTGTTCCATACCAAGCTGACATCATGCCAGCTTACAAATGAAAGTGCTGGCTGCAGCAAAGTATCATGGGGCTTGAAGTTCACATTGTAACATGAAAGGCTTCCTGTTCCTGTTGCTTCCTCTGTCTTCCAGCTTTCTGGGGTGTTGCTCTTTTCCGCTGAGTGGGCTGCTGCATGATGGGGGGTGTGTAGGGGAACTGTTTTATCACTGGTTTCTGTTGTTGGCTTTGTTATGGCAACTGTATATTGTATCATCACCTCATTAAACTTCTTATCTCAACCCAGAGCGGGGGTTTTGTGTATTACTTTCCCTCCCATCTGTATGTGAGGGGTGCTTGTGGGATTGCACTGTGCTAACCCAGGAGACTGGGGCAGCAGGTAAACTGGCAAAACAAGTGAGGTTTTGCGGAAGGTCTTGGTTGGGCAAGGATGAGTAGGTGAAAACAGGGCTGGAAACTGTAATCTTCACTCAGTTGAGGCCCAGAATAGCTCTTCTACTCACGTGAGCTCTACAACCTCACTGTAGTTATGCTCCATCTTGCTGTGCAGACGAGAGCTGCAGGTGAGGCTGGAGAAAGGGCTGCCGTGGCTTGCAGACAAACTCATTTAACAAGGGACTTGGATGGATTTTTCTGTCTTTATTCTACTCCTAGTTCTCTGTCCTCATTTCTGCTTTATCAAATCTGTTTGCTGCAGAGAAACAATGATTATCTTTTGTGTTCATCCAACTTCTACTTTACTACTCAGCTTTCTGCTCCATCAGCTGATCTCCAAGCTCAACCTTAGGGGTCCTTGCTGCGATCTGGTAGAGGCCGCTGAAGATCACCAAGTCCACTCCCTTGCTGTGGTATCTCCTGACTTGGCCTGTGAGCCCTGTGGCGCAAGTGTGCCCCTAGAGGGCGCTGAAGGATCCTCCGAGACAGGCTTCTGGCCAGCAAACGGCAGAAAGTGCCTGCCTGGGGCTTCTGTACCACAGCTGACCAAAGTCTCCATCCTTTTCCTGCAGCTTTGGTGAAAAAAGTACTGGCGGTACTGTTCTAGCCTTCCTGGGCTCTCGCTGTCATGCTGCATTAGTGGGCTGGATGGTCTTCCAGCCTGGGAGGCTCTTTGCCTTCATGGATGAAGCACGTTGCAGGTCACTGATCTCACCAGGAAGCCGACAGAAGTGGAGCAGCAACGCTGAGAAGAGCTTGCCAGCAAGTTGCCCCTGGGGATGCATGGGGAGGTGAAAGGTTGTGTCACTGACGCTGTGCTCCTCTGCAGAAGCGAGGGCAGCTGCCCGGCGCAGAAACACCACTACAACAGGGCTCCTCTAGGAATGTATTTATTTACATGAAAACACTATTATACAAACTGAAAGGAAAAAAAAACAAACAAGGACATCTTAAAGAGGCAAGTGTTCTAAAGTCAGTGCCTCTCACTCTCCACCTCATCTCACTGCCATCTCCCTTCTGCTCTGGTCTGACTGAGAGTGCCGTGATCCTTGTAGGAAAATCCCTTCCCAACCCTCTCTCAGTATGAACATCCAAGTTTGCTGTTTAAGTGGCTTTTAGAAAACTTTTGCTTTCTGCCTCCAAAGAAAACTCTTGCCCAAACATTCTTTTTTCTTAATTTATTTATGTAACACAGTGTAGAAAGCTATCAATTCATAAGCAATGGTTCTGTACAATCATCCTGCAGAGGATCCCTGTTAATTTTCAACCAGCAGGCACTTTTCCCCCCCCCCAAGAAGTGCTCACAATTAACAGGGATTCTTTTTAATAGTTTTTTTTAAAGATCAAAAAGATACATGGAAAAGAAAATAAAGTTTACCTCTCAATGCCTAAAGTGTGCACATAAAACAGGCACAAAGAAACGAATGTGTCTTCCCATGATTTCTACGTCACTAATACAGCAGGAGCAACAATCTGTACAATAAAATGCAGCTGCAGAGGAAAAGAATTTCAGTAACTCATCTGGAATACTTTTTTTAAAAATGTTGTTTTACTTTAAAATGCATAGTGATCAGAAAAAAAAAAATTATGCTCAGCAAAGAGAAGCAGCTAAACCCCACAGACACTGAAAGCATCCCCCATCAATTCTTAAAGCATATGTCAATTAGGACTTAATTTTTGTCACAAATCACAAGAATAATATACAACTGGCTAAGGAGCTACATGATAAATAATTGGGAGAGAGAATCTATCCATGCACTAGTTAAATACAGCTAACCTCTTTACAGTACACAAAAAACATTCATTAATAATGTAGTGTAAAGACTGAAATGTAAAGAGAGAGAGAGAGAGAGAGAAAATACATTACTGATTTTATTAATTCAAGTTCAGGCATCTACTTGTGTTACAGCACAGCTGTCAAAAGGCGAGAATGAGTAAATAATAAAACAGAGTGTTTTGTCTTCCTTTCCACATTGTAACTGAACACCGATGGGCAGTGAAGCAATCATTCTGCTGTCCAACTCATGAGGCTGCTGTGGTGTCCTAGTTCTGCATCTGTTCAAAGAACTTGTAGGTGGGATTTTCATAGCCATTTTGCTGCATCTTGGAAAGGTGGCGCTCCTCTGGTGTCACTGCAGCATCCACCTGTCAGGAGAAGAAACAAGCAGGGTCAGATTCTGGCTTGGCTGACAGCTTATCTCACGTGTCCCCACTTCATAGCTATCCAACAGACTTTGTATCCTCCCCTCTGCACGTAATCAGAAAGTATCCTCTAAACAGAACAGTTTGTTTGACAGGTTCNGTGAGGGGTGGGTAACTCCCAAACCATCACACTCATCCCTTCCTCCCCTTTTTTAAATGAAGAGGGGAAAATAAGATAGGTCCCAAGCCCAATCTAAATCTCAAAAGAAAGTCTAATATAAAGGTGTCTGAGAAGTGATAAAGATGCTACTCCATTAAAGAGTATTAAACCTGGGGCCTGGAGGCTCTTGATTTGTTTGAAGAGACAAATGTCTCTGGAAACTCTTCTCTCCAAGATATGCAGGACTGTGAATGACCTCATGAACAAAACCAACAGATAGCACTGCAGCCAGCAATAAATAGGAAGCCAGCAAACACCTCGAAAGAGCAACTTGCAAGAGATGGCCCTTGCAGCTGTGACAGTCATGGTTCACCTTTTGTACAGAGTAATATGCAGAAGATGAGGCAATAGGAACAGTTCTGCAACAATTTTTGCTTCAGGACTTCAAAACCAGCTGACCAAATTGAGCAGCGCCATCTTTGTTTCCTTTGGTATGGCACAGGAAGCAAGTGACTCCACAAGCAAAAAATGAAGATATATTTTGCATCTCCCTGGTAGCCCCCCATTACTAGTTGGACTTTTCCCCCTAGAATCATAGAATGGTAAGGTTGGAAGGGTCCTCAGAGATCATCTACTTCCAACCCCCTGCCATAGGCAAGGACACCTCCCACTAGAACAGGTCACTCAAGGCCTCCTCCAACCTGGTCCTGAACACCTCCCTGGGCAACCTGTGCCAGTGTCTCACCACCCTCACTGCAAACAACTTCCTCCTAACATCCACTTTCAATCTCCCCTCTGCCAGTTCAAACCCATTGCCCCTTGTCCTGTCATTGCAAGACCCTGTCAATAGTCCCTCCCCAGCCTGTAGGCCCCCTTCAGATACTGGAAGGCTACTCTAAGGTAGAATAGATATTGCTATTTATACTTGGGATCAGCTAACTCTCAAAAGAAAAATGCTCAGGTGCTTGAGGCTGCCTTCTGTCTGTATTTTGCCCTCAGATCTTTTGTGGGTGCCATGGTCCCAAGATCTAGAAAAGTTAAATGGAAAAAAATGAGTGTGGCAAGGCAATGTCAAGTGGTCAGACAAAGGTGAGCAAAGAATCCCATTGCACTCCTGGAAGCAGAACTTCTCTGTCTCCAAGGTCAAGTTTGGTTCACTTTAGTGACAAAAGGCTTGATGTGTCTGCACCAGTTTAAGCATTTCTACTAAACAGTGAATGACCTTTCTTGATTACTTGGAAGAACAGGCAAAATGACAGCTCAGTCAACACTTCTCCACCGAATACCTGCTGCTCCACAAATTATTTTCATCTTTCACTGACCGTTATGGTAAAAGGTAAAATTTCATCAAATTAGAGTGGACAAGAACACTCTCTAAATGTTAATTAGGTATTCCACTTCTGCTGTATGAGTTCAGGCTTGGAGCTTATTCAAAACCTACTGTATTCTGGCTATCTTGCTAAGCACCTATGGTTATAGCTTGTCATCTATTTCATTTGCTATCTGATATCTCTAGTGTTTGACAGCTCTTAAAAAAAAGAAGGTAAAAAGTGAATTTCACATTATGAAAAATTTAAAAATAGAAAGGTGCCTAAGACTCTAAACTATTTGGTACAAACATTTTCCTGGGGATTACTCTAAGTATTGACCTTTAGGAGAAATGGCCATTTATTTTCAGCATAAAACTCTCCTTTTGGGTAATGGGAAGTCTATTCTCTCAAGAAGCCTCATATAGCAGGCTAACTTACTCTAACCTTTTAATAAAATATCAAAGAAGTACTTATGTCCCATACTCATTTTAAATCTGATCTACAATATTGGAAAACACTCAGTTTAGTGAGGACAGACTATGACCTTCAGTAAGCTATTACCTGATGCTCTGGAGAAAGATTAAAGGTATGTTCTTCCATGCTTGGGACAAGCACAGGCTGCTCAGCTTGTTTTGCAGCCATTCTTTCTCTGCAGTAGGTTATACCACAGTACCATCTTTCCCACAGTACCAACCCAAACCTGGCTCCTCAGCCATCTTCTGTCTTCATGTTCTCCTAGTCATGTAAGAAATTGTTTTGTGTGTGGCATGTGTACTTGCCTGCTCAGAGGAACTGCTAATCCCAAATCCGATCTGTTTTCCTGTCTGCGCTCCTTCTAAATCTCCTCCTCCATGTTCCAACTCTCAAATTGTGCTTTCAATCAACTTTCTGTCTTCCATCAAATGTTTTCCTTATGCAGTAACTGAACATTTTTGTGAGATACCCAGCTTCAATAGTCACATACTGCTCCTGCTCACTAAGTTACTATGAAACTCTGTGTAGCTGGGAGCTTTGAGTGTTCTGGCAAGCCCTTGATTCCTTCCAGCAGGAAACAGGATGCCAGGCAGAAAGGATCACTGAGCTAAGCTGATATGGGGCTTTCTGCCTTTCTGATTCTGAAAGATAATTTAGGCTTTTTTCTTTTGCTGTTAAAATACTTCCATTCAAAGGCTGTCTTTCTTTCTTTTTTTAATTTATTTTTTACCAAAAAAAGTTGGCTTTGCACCAAGTAATTCCCTCATGGAGTGAGCCCAAAGCCTGTCCATTTCTTCACCTCTCGTGCCATGCCTTCTGGCAGTGAGATCCTGTTTGGAGAGATGGCACTCTTGCTTTAAGCTGTTGTTTCCAGATTTCCCTTGTTTTAGAAACTGGGGAGGGGGAAAGATAGTGCTTTTCTTTCCCTGTCCTCCTCTCTCTTCAGAAGTGACAAAAAGGAAATGATTTCCTTCTGGAGGCCACTAATTTCCCCTGGCCAGCCTATGCAAGCGGTGAGTGCTCGGCTTGGCTGTCTACAATCACTGTGATGCACTAAGGACAGAAGAACTCTTGGGAATTTCACAGCCCATCTGCTCTTCGACCTCTACACCCAAATCCCCAAGACATTTCTGCACAAGGATGTTCTCAGCAGCTGGCACACAACTGCGTACTCACGCTGCAAGGACCCGTTCATGCCTGCTGCTGCTCAAGTCTCAGCTACGCCCAGCAGAGAGAGCAGCAGTGGGCTCGGGTGAGAGGCAGTGAGAGAGCTGCCACAACTCACAGCACTCATCTCTGCAACCAGCTCCAGAGGCTGGGATTCTTCCTGCTGCTTTACCTGTCCTTTCTCCACAGCTTGCCAGCTTCTGCCTTCACAAGAACAGACCACTTAAATCCATATGCCATGATTCAGCTTCTGGCAGTTCTTTGATGCTACTGCTGTTGGGCAGAGCACCTGTTTTCTTCCATGTATGTCATTAGTATAACAGCAGTAGGGACTAACAAATCCATTCCATATAGGTTTTGTACAAACATGTAAAAAACCTAATCCCTGCCCTGAGTACCATGCAAATTTAATAGCATTAACTGCTTTGGTTGGGACAATGCTGCTGCGTGCCATCTGCTGCTGCTGAAGTTGCACTAATGAGGCTGCAAAAGGAAAAGAAGAACAAAGCAGGGGAAGCAGCAAATGTTCCTGTAGCCTTCCTGGCACTTAGAGAAAACAACAGCACAAAGTGAGTGCAGAGGAAAAGCCACCCTTCCTTTCACTCCAGAAGGGTCTGCTGTAGCACCAAGTCAGCCTTGGTTCTTGTGAACAGCATGCCACACCAGCACAGTATCTAGTGCTTCTCCAAGAAGTGAGGGCCTCACAATACACAACTAAACCCACCAACACATTCTCTTCAGCATGAAACGAAAATGCAGTATGAAGCTCTGGGGTTGAAGGATTGGGGATGTCCCCAGCATAGGAAGGACAATGAAGTGTTGGAGCGGGTCCAGAGGAGGCCATGAAGATGCTCAGAGGGCTGCAGCAGCTCTGCTGTGAGGACAGGCTGAGAGAGTTGGGGCTCTGCAGCCTGGAGAAGAGAAGGCTTCCAGGAGACCTTAGAGTAGCCTTCCAGGATCTGAAGGGGGCTACAGGAAGGCTGGGGAGGGACTATTGACAAGGTCTTGCAATGACAGGACAAGGGGCAATGGGTTTGAAGTGGCAGAGGGGAGATTGAAAGTGGATGTTAGGAGGAAGTTGTTTGCAGTGAGGGTGGTGAGACACTGGCACAGGTTGCCCAGGGAGGTTGTGGCTGCTCCCTCCCTGGAGGTGTTCAAGGCCAGGTTGGAGGAGGCCTTGAGTGACCTGTGCTAGTGGGAGGTGTCCCTGCCTATGGCAGGGGGTTGGAACTAGATGATCCTTGAGGTCCCTTCCAACCTTACCATTCTATGATTCTATGATTCTATGTCCATGTACCAATACATGCCTGAGAGCATCTTTCTCTCTAGGAGGCTCCCCCTACTAGACTGGGATGCAAAACAGGGGTATGCCAGAACCTGTGCTGCACTTCATATTTAAGCACCAAACAACACTGTATTGAACTCTGTCACCCATTTTAGCTTAAGCCTCCCACTCAGCACTTCTTATTCAGGACTAGAAGATGTGATAAGCACCCAGCATAACCTGCTTGTGGGAAAGAAATGGAGAAAGACACCAACATAAATAAAAAAGAATGTAAGAAAGCGCAAGGCAGAAGAAACTAAAAAATGATGAAAAACCAGAGAAACCTGGAAGAAAACCAGGGAGGAGAAAGATTAAGGGGAAAAAAATGAGAAAGGATAGTAAAATTGGACTGAATTTTTAACACTCTTGCACAATATCCCATATTAAAAATCCTCACTTTGATAAAACCAATTTATCATGAAACATGGCATTTATAGATGAAAGGGATTTATTGAGGCTCCTACTTGCAGTCTTAATTTTTTTTATTTTTGATTTAAAATTTCCCCTTTGGTCTTTAAAATGACTACTGCTGGTACTTCCCCTCCTTCCTGGAGCTGACTGCTGCAGGGTAATCCATCTCACCGTGAACCTATGTGCACTATCACTCATCCTGAATGTCTTCTCTTCTACTCAGCCAAGCTCTTCCCTGAATTCCTTAGAACCTCTGTCCTAGGCATTGCTCTGCCAAACAGCATGCCTACAACCTGATTAGCCCCTTGTCAGTTAATCCCCAAAGCCCTTTACCATTTTAAGAAGCTTTTTGCACCCATTGTGGAGGTGGCAGAAGTTGAATACAGAATGTAAGAGGTGTTGGTACTTTGGTGCTGCTGAGCAGCAGGTCAGACACTTCTCTCTTTTTATGATGCTGTATCTCTTGAGAAAAAACACCTCACCTAGGCAGGTAACCTCTTTGGAGACTCTTTGTCCATCTATCCTCTTCTGCTCCACCCTATGGATCTTTCAAACAGAAAATCCTAATGTGGAGTCAGGAAGATGGTAATGCTGTTGAAAAATGTAGGTGCTGTCTCTATGTGTGTGTGGCAGATCAAAAGCCCAGCAGGAAGTGCTGGTAGCCATCAAAGGTGTACTGAACACAACATTGTAAATGGATCATAAAACCAGAGAACGTGAGGGGTTGGAAGGGACCTCTAGAGATCATCTAGTCCAAGCCCCCTGCCAAAGCAGGACCACCCAGGGCAGGCTGCACAGGCAGGTTTTGAAAGTCTCCAGAGGAGACTTCACGAGTTCTCTGGGCAGCCTGTTTCAGTGCCCCATCACCATCACTGTAAAGCTACTGCTGAAAGCTCTCCTGTTGTCACAGAATCATAGGCAGGGACACCTCCCACTAGGACAGGTCACTCAAGGCCTCCTCCAACCTGGCCTTGAACACCTCCAGGGAGGGAGCAGCCACAACCTCCCTGGGCAACCGGTGCCAGTGTCTCACCACCCTCACCGCAAACAACTTCCTCCTAACATCCAGATTCAATCTCCCCCCTTCCAGTTTAATCCCACCTTTCTTCATCCCACTGGAGGGCTTGCCTGCATAACAGAAAGCAAACGAGCTCCAAAGAGGAGATCCTGAAAGAGGAGGGGATGAGGCAGCCTGTTATAATCTGCAGCACAGGACAGGTGAGAACCTCTCTTTTGCCACCTGCACTTCATGGAGGAAGTAACCTATTATAGAGAGATGGAGCATGTGCACCAGCAAAAAACACCTTCAAATTGTCTGCTGGAGCTCCATGTGCACATATAATAAGTGATTTTCAATCTCTCCACCATTTACTTAACTGTGGCAGTCCTCCTGGGGAAGCTGAAACCACTTTGAAACATTAATATTCTCAGACTTGGAAGAAAATTATTTTGACACTTTTTCTAAGTAGGACAAGTATATTTCTCCTCAGAGCTTTTTTTTAAAAAAAAAAAAAAGCCTAACAGGATTTTTAATGACATCTTTTGTTAGAGAAATAGTGGAGTGAGAAAAAAGTACTGTAGTAAGAATTCATCTTGTAGAAGAACACAGGTGGAACAGGACCTGGTTTGTAACCCTGCATCCATTACCACAGAGTTAAAATTCTCACAGTAACTTCTGCCATGCAACAAACAGGTTGCAAGTTATGATAAAATATGCCCAGCCAATCTAGAGCTGTTATTTTTACATGAAGTGATTAGGCTCTTTTGTGCTTTGTGAGCACAGCACAGTGAAGGTGCATTGCTGCTGAATAAATTAATCCTCTTTAGAATGGAACAGCTTCATTTCAAAGACATTTTAATATTAAACATCCACTCTATACAGATCTTTGGGTGCAGGTTTTTTTCCCTCAAAGTAAGTGCTGCAAGATTTTTCACCAACCTGGGACAAAAATAGATGTTATGCCTTTCTTTCAGGCCAGAAGCTTAGACAGTGAGGCTATGCAGTCTGCCAAGACCACAGAGCAAGTCTGGCAGAATACAGAATCCTGTCTGCCAGTGCCAGACACAATGCAGCAAATTTACAAGGCAACATCATCTACACTGTGGTGCTATGGATTGACTAATATCTGTGATACATTTGTGTGCTATAGCTTTATAGTTTTCTCTGTACCTTTTTTTATTTCCTCAGTGAAGCTGTGATTTTGATGTGAATTATGTGTTCAGCTTGTGCATGTTCTTTCTAGTCCAACATTTCCATGTTCACTGTCACCAAAGCAAGCTCACAGGGATCCAGGACTGCCTTTGCTGTGTCAATCTATCAGGAGAGGCTGACTTGGAATTTTCAGGCTGTAATGCAATAAGGCTATGCCCACATTCAATGACTGATTTGGGCCTTTGGCCTAGCAAGCCTCCTGACCTATTCTGTAGCTCTTAAACTTAGCCAAAAGAGAGTTGCACAACCACTGGCAGCAGCTATCAACTCAGTCGTTTCAAACTAAAACCTGATTCAATTTGCTATAAAATAGGCTGGAAGCTTTCAAATGGGAAGCTAAAGCTTACTGTTTTCTGCCTCTTGGTCTAGATTCTGTACAGCTTGCTGTCTGCTCAAATTTCACCCCAAAGTGTTGGTGCTTACCTGACTACATCTCTTTAGAAGGTTTCAACCACGTGGGCAACCACAGCATGGACACAGGGGTATATACACATAGGTTTAAGACAAAGGCCCCCTTTACTCTGCTCTCCTCAGACCCCACCTGGAGTACTGTGTACAGCTCTGGAGGCCCCAGCAAAGGAAGGACATTGAACTGTTGGATGCTCAGAGGGCTGCAGCAGCTCTGCTTTAAGGACAGGCTACGAGATTTGGGGCTCTGCAGCCTGGAGAAGAGAAGGCTTCCAGGAGACCTGTGGTAATGGGTTGGACTTGATGATCTTTGAGGTCTCTTCCAACCTTGCTTATACTGTGATACTGTGATACCTTCGAGTAGCCTTCCAGGATCTGAAGGGGACCTACAGGAAGGCTGGGGAGGGACTATTGACAAGGTCTTGCAATGACAGGACAAGGGGCAATGGGTTTGAACTGGCAGAGGGGAGATTGAAACTGGATGTTAGGAAGAAGTTGTTTGCAGTGAGGGTGGTGAGACACTGGCACAGGTTGGCCAGGGAGGTTGTGGCTGCTCCCTGCCTGGAGGTGTTGAAGGCCAGGTTGGAGGAGGCCTTGAGTGACCTGTACTAGTGGGAGGTGTCCCTGCCTCTGGCAGGGGGTTGGAACTAGATGATCTTTGAGGTCCCTTCCAACCTTACCATTCTATCATTCTATGATTGTGTCAGGTGGTAGAACACATCTATCAAGAAGCAGGTATGTGTCCAGCAAAACCAAAGCAAGGTTCATTTGACTAGAGCTGAAACCAGTGTAATTGTGGATTAGTTTCAACTAAAATTTAAAATACAAGTTTGGGAAGGCAAAAATATGTAAATGTTTCAAATGTTGGCTAATGTAAGTACTATGCACGAACCAGACAATCACATAGCAAAGCAGATGCCAAAACACAAGAGGAAAATGAAGATGCATGAGCTTTCCTTCCAGCTCTCACAGTTTTACAGAGATCCCTTCTTATACCCAAGCAACAGAGGAAGTATTTTAAGTTCCCATAAACTGACCACAAATTCACTTGGTAGCCTGGGAAAACACAAATTTTCATCTTGAAAATCCCCTAACAGTATTACATATTGTTTCTCAAATCTATGAGTTTCATATTAGTCATAATAATATCTTGGTGACAAAGAAAAATGTTGCTTGGAGAATAAAAAGTAATGAAGCACCTGTACAGAGGAGGTCCTGGCAGGGTACAGCATAATCCACAGAAGGTCTGTCTCAAATGTTTAGATGTAAGCTATATTAAATAAATTAATGTATGTGCATTCCCAACAACACTTAAATTAGAATATTCCTCTTGTGCAGTATCTGTCCACTGGCTACTGTTAAATTTCCTACAGAATGAACTCTCACATTATGAGCTGATTGGTCTGGCACAGTTCCAGAAGATGTGGCTTTACACTCAGCACAGTTTATAGTCTGCATTTATAAACCAAGGCTGTTTGATTCTATTCTGCCAGAACCAATTACTCCAACTCTGAACATGAGGCTAACCAAACCCAGGGTTTCTTCATTTGTAAATGTATTTACCGAGCAGTGTGTTGACTGTGTTGTGCATGTTACATCAGTTGTCTTGGTAGTCTTTTCTTACCTCCACAACCCCATGATGAATAGATGTGTACTGCTTCTTCTTCAGCATCACCAAAGTAATGACAATAACTGTTGCTATGACGACACCTCCCACCATTAGTCCAATGATGGCACCTTTATTTGAACCCACATCCTCAGCGAAGAACACCTACAAGAGAAAAATAAAGTGGCTAATCAAAAAGTTCAGTGACTATTTGGCTAACCCATCTGTCTGTCACAGCAACACAAAGCCCACTGAATTATCAGTAATTATGCAGCATTGTCTGTTATCCTAATTATTCAAAACTGGATCTCTGTATCATAAAGCTCTCACAGTCGGAGAAGAGCAGTTGGGAAATGGCATTGCCTGAGGGGCAGTGGTGTGGTGGCTAAGGAGAAGACTCACCTCAATGTCTTTGAATCTTAGTAGCTGCTTTGCTTCCTTGGGTAAATGAGTCAAGCTAACTGCAAAATGACTGACAAGCTTGTAGAGGAGCAACTGGGGAAGCATACAGATTTATTTACTTTCAGAATGCTGATCACGAAAGTGTTCATAAATCTGCATCTGTGCAGTTTGTTTGGACTATGTCTGATGCATTTCTTCTATTGAAGAGCAGTGAAGACCTGCAGGACAACAGTGACTCTTGCACACAACCAATTGTGAGAAAATTCTCACATCAAAGGGCAGGAGTCCAACTGATGTCATCTACCTGGACCTGAGTAAGGCATTTGACTCTGTCCCACATGACATCCTGGTCACCAAACTGGAAAAACATGGACTGGATGGGTGGAGCACTGCTGGATAAGGAATTGGCTGGATGGTGGCACACAGAAAGTGGTGTTAAAGGGCACAATGTCCACCTGGAGACCAGTGCCAAGTGGTGTCCCTCAGGGGTCAGTGCTGGCACCAGTGCTGTTTAACATCTTTGTCAGTGACCTGGATGGAGGAG
>WBNM01011362.1:14805-41968 GCA_013399055.1 Ramphastos sulfuratus | reverse complement strand
GGCACTGGCACAGGCTGCCCAGGGAGGTTGTGGCTGCTCCCTCCCTGGAGGTGTTCAAGGCCAGGTTGGAGGAGGCCTTGAGTGACCTGTACTAGTGGGAGGTGTCCCTGCCTCTGGCAGGGGGTTGGAACTAGATGATCTTTGAGGTCCCTTCCAACCTTACCATTCTATGATTCTATGACTCTAACTTAAGCTGTGAGGGACCAACAGAGGCCTCCTGAATTGGCTCAGAGGATGCAGACAGATCTGCTCTGATAGCCTCTTCAGCAATGTCAAGAAAATTTGGTGTTTAAGCTGAAATCTTTCTCCTCCCTAAGCTCAAGCTGCTGTGAGGAAAAACACATACCCGTGAGAGTGAGGTGGGGAACCCCAAATGTTGTATTTTCTTGCTTCTTGTGAGTCTGTACCTTTTGCACAAACATGGACAAATAAAGAGTAATTGTCTGTGAAATCCACATGGCTCTTGCCTTCAGATTTCACGCGGCTCAGAATTAATACAGTACAAGTCTTGACTTCTGCCTGAGAGATAGTAACTGTCTCTCTTGATTATAATCATAAAGCAAGCAAAGCAGAGCTTGCAGTGATTGTAATTGTAGATAGCCTGAAGTCCTCTTCTGTCCCTATGTGAAGAGGAGATGCTCCACTTGTCCAGCTGGAAAGAAGGACAGGAGTTCCTCTTGGAAAAGAGCATTAGGAGGATGAGCCAGCCTTGCAACAGCGAAGGAGTGCTTTGTACATGTGGATCTGTGAATGGCTTGTCCTGAAATGCTGGCTCTGGCCTATAGAGAACACATGGCACTCGTGGAGCTGCTTATTTTCCTTCTCAGTATCAACTGAGTGACATTTATATTTCTTAGAGGTACAAACACTGCATAAACATGACGTTTATGAGAAGTTATTTCCTTACCCTATCTAATGTGATAAGAACAAACTGGTTCATATTCCTTGTCTATATTTATCTTAGCATTTTATCACTCCAACTCATCTCTCAAATTCCTAGTATTTTGGGCTGACCTTAGCCTCTGATGCAGCAGAAGAACTTCTCCTAAAATTCTCAGTACTACTGAGAATTGCTTTTGTGCTCCACCATCTCTCTAGACTCTCAATAAATTCTTGAAGACTTCCATGTGCCAATGACCTCCACAGTCTAAGGCAGTACTCAATGCAAGAATTATTGCCCTTTTATTGCTTTTGAATGTGCAATTTCTTTTTTCATTAAATGCTGATTTATTTTTGTATTATGAGTCAGCAAGAACAGACCTTCCCAAGAACTCCTCTGAACTGTACAGACAATCTCATTCTAATAAGGCTTTTGATCTTTCTTTTCACAGTAAACCATGCAAAGGGGAGAACAAGAATCATCTTGGATCTGGAGCCCCCAGCACAGGAAGGACATTGAAGTGTTGGAGCAGGTCCAGAGGAGGCCACAAAGATGCTCAGAGGGCTGCAGCAGCTCTGCTATGAGGACAGACTGAGAGAGTTAGGGCTCTGCAGCCTGGAGAAGAGAAGGCTTCCAGGAGACCTTAGAGTAGCCTTCCAGGATCTGAAGGGGGCCTACAGGAAGGCTGGGGAGGGACTATTGACAAGGTCTTGCAATGACAGGACAAGGGGCAATGGGTTTGAAGTGGTAGAGGGGAGATTGAAAGTGGATGTTAGGAGGAAGTTGTTTGCAGTGAGGGTGGTGAGACACTGGCACAGGTTGCCCAGGGAGGTTGTGGCTGCTCCCTCCCTGGAGGTGTTCAAGGCCAGGTTGGAGGAAGCCTTGAGTGACCTGTACTAGTGGGAGGTGTCCCTGCCTATGGCAGGGGGTTGGAACTAGATGATCTTTGAGGTCCCTTCCAACCTTACCATTCTATGATTCTATGATCTTCATGCAGTAAATTATTTATGATTATTTTCTTCAACCATCTGGCTGCATCATGAACTCTACCTTAGTATGTGCCTTTTTTTTCTTTTAAGGAATAAAGCACTTGAAGATCTCAAATGTCTTCACTGAGCATCTGATTTTTGATGCCATATTACAGTGCTGACAAGTAGTTTCTGACATTTATGTGCGAGGGACTATTTCTAAACGCAAGAACTGTGACATACTTAAGGAGTTGCAGTTTGAAAACAAACCATCATGTTCTGTCAATGAAATGCAAGAGCAAATGGAGATGAAGGAAATAAAACACACATGGTACTGAGAAGGTGTTTAACTTTCTGACCTTGAAGCAGCTATAGTTAGTTTTTTTAAACTGAGAATAGAATTTACTCTCCTTTGTGCATCATTATAATGCAGGCCCTACACTTGCATCAGTGGAAGGAAAAGAAAATAAGAATGCTGGCTGCAGAGAGGCTTACACCTCTTCAACTCCCTCACTGTTTTGGTTTTAGGATTAAAAGGAGAGGGGTTAAAAAACAACAGTGGAACAGCAGTGCTTCACACAAATTAAATAGCTAGGAGCAAAGGGCTTTCCTAGGATTCGGTTCACTGCCCACAGCTGCAGTGGATGAAGAGGTGGCTTGCTCCCAGCTGCTCACCACTGCCCACAGCCACATGTGTTGCCCCTTAGACATACTGACAAAAGCATCATATGGAAACTCTCCCAAGGCAATGGCCCAGGGAACAGCACAACTTTGCTACTACAGTTAGCACATTCACTGAAGCTGTAACTATCGATTGGGATATACCCTAATCAATAGGATATATAGGAGCTTCACCTGTGAAGAATCAGTTGTCTTTTGTTGAGGGAAGCCCTGCCTCCCAAACCCCTTAGAGGTCACCAGAAGAGTTAGGAAGAGTATGGGAAACTATTTGTCTTGGAGTGAATAGGAATTTTCAAAAAGCCTTTGGGAAGGTCCACAATCAAATCTCTGGCAGAAGCTAAAATGGTAAGGAGTAAGAGGGGCAAGTCCTGCACAACTTCCCACAACTGATTAAAAGGTAAGAAATTAAGTGGAAACACACAGCCATTTTTCACAATGGAGGAAGGTTACCAGCAGGGTCTCATGAGGATCTGTGCTGTGCTGTTTGTAAAGTGACCTGGATAAGGGAGTGAACAGTGACATGACAAAGTTTGCTGACGAGTAAATCAAAGAAAAAGAGAGGACAAAGTAAAACCAGCTGCAAAGAGCTGCAGAAGGATATTACAAATTCTGAGTGCACAATAAAGGGGAAATGGTACTCAATGCTGATATAAAGTAAAGTAGTGCTTACAGGGATACACAGCCCTAACTATACACACGCAACAACAGGCTCTAAATTGGTTGTTTCACCCAGGACAGAGACCTTGTAGTCACTGTGGGTTAACTCCCTGTGGGCAGCTGCCACAGCCAGTAACGCAAAGAGAAAACTGGGAGTGATTGCAGAGGAACAGAGAAAACACAAAACATTGTTACACCGCTGCATAAATGATGCATCCTCATTTTAATTCTGGCTATCCATCTGGTCACCTCACCTCAAGTGAAGACAGAAGAACTAGAAAAGATACAAAGCAGGGAGAGACAGATAATCACTGGTATGGAATGGTTTCTGCACAGCAAGGACTAGACAAATCATCAATCTAGAAACAGCCAAGCATGAGTGCTGCTGAGGTCTGTATGACTGTGAATGAAAAGGAGAAAGTCTACAGGAAACAGTTACTCAATACTTATCCAAAGAAAGTACAGTACATCAACACTGCTATGATGCATCACATTAAAAACTAACAAAGTGTTTGTGTGTATATAAATGTGTATCATTTGCCACAATGCAGAACTGGATTGTGCATCTCATTGGCACCAATCATGAGGATGTTCAAAAAACAAATGAACAAATGCAAGGAAGAAAGTTTCATGNCTGCTTCCTGCCTGGAGGTGTTCAAGGCCAGACTGGAGGAGGCCATAGATCTGTGGTGAAGTAGCAATATTCCAGTTATCATAAATGGTAACAACTAAGTACTTGCTCTTCTTTTCTGTACTGTGACCAAATTATTTCTCTTCTGGGAAAGGGACAAACATCTCCTGCATGATTTTGATCTACTTAAGCAAAACATAGTGATCATTATAAGAATGTTGTGTAGGTGACATGGTAAAAAAAAATCACAGATTCATAGAATCATGGAATAGTAAGGTTGGAAGTGGCCTCAAAGATCATCTAGTTCCACCCCCCTGCCATAGGCAGGGACACCTCCCACTAGCACAGGTCACTCAAGGCCTCCTCCAACCTGGCCTTGAACACCTCTAGGGAGGGAGCAGCCACAACCTCCCTGGGCAACCTGTGCCAGTGTCTCACCACCCTCACTGCAAAGAACTTCCTCCTAACATCCAGTTTCAATCTTCCCTCTGCCAGTTTAAACCCACGGAAAATGGAAAAAGAACAAAAGGTCCTGTGCTCGTATGTTTGTCTTAGTCCTATCAGAGCCAATTTTCTTCAAGGATTTTGAACACCTACAAGATGTTCACTTGTTGTTCTTTCCAGACTTGGACTGTTGCAGATCAAAATCACAGAGTGGTTTAGTTTGCAGTGACCTTAAATATCATCTAAGCTCCAAAGCCCCAGCCACAGGAAGGGGCATCTTCAACTAGACCAGGTTGTGTTCAAAGCCCTGTCCAACCTGGCCTTGAACAGTTCTAGAATTGGTTGACATGACTCTTGCATTTTCAGCATGAAGAAGCAGGTCACCAACTCACTCATTTGGGCAAAACAAGTAGAAGAACAAACTCTAAAGTCAGGACTGTAAAAAGGGCAAATCTTTCAGGTAATCAACAAGAATCTGAGTAATAAACACAAAATGTTAGAAGCAGCTGCACACGTTAACCTACCTCCAAGTTTCTTGTTAATACTTTTTCATTTCAGAATAATACTTCAGAATATTTTTTAGTATGGGGGGTTACATGTGGGTTGTAACAGATTTTTCAAGGTGACTTAAATTAAAATTGGTAGCAATCACAAACTTTAATATTACAAGGAAATTGCCAGATGGAACTAACATTATGAAACTCAGATTAAACACATTCATGTTTCATTTCTACTGCTCTTGGGGGAAGAAACCTAATCCAGAGGGCAGAGATAAACCAGGATTGGTGGGATGATTTTTGGCATTGTTCTACAGCTAGCTCTATACCTCTTTCCAGACTCTCTTCATAGAATGAAGCCTCCAAACACAAGTAATGACATCAGATTTCTAAACCAGTGCTAGGAGCACATCACCTGGTCAGCCTTGACACCTATACCAACTGCTGTAACATAAGAGCTTTTTTCATATCCAGCTGCAGTGATTTCTGTAGTCAGTAAACACTGGGGAGGTGAAAGATTTAAACACACTAGAAAGGTGTTGCCCTTAATGCTAGCTAGTGAAGGAAAAGATGCATGGAAAAAGAAAATGGACTGGTAAGTTTGATTTGGTCTTAAGAAAAAAACCCAGAATGATGATGTGACACTGAATTAATTCTGACCCTAAAATATACCAATCTAATCTTGTTATTTGTGGGAGAATAACCTCTTCTGAAATAAAAGGCTACTTGTTCTTAATAGAATCTGCTGTTTCTAGATAATCCTAAACAGAAGTGAGGGAAAAAAAAATACCAACATAAAAAGCATAAGAGTTATTATGAAAAATAAGCTTTTACTCCTGGAAACTGGATTTGTCCAATTTAAGTTTTCTAAGCATTTGCATCGGCTGTTACTCTGAACTCAGCAGGAAGACACAGGTGCTTACAGAGAGCAAATTACCCCTCTCTGTCCTAAAATGAATAGACATAGAGAGGAGAATTAGGCATAATTTTTTAAGCTATCTGGAGTTAGCAAAGACAAGTATCACAGCTAAAAATCCTGCCATCCTCTGCAATTCTAAAACTGCATGTATTAATTCTTCATTAGCCCTAACTTCCAGGAAACTGTACAGAATCATAGAGTGGTAAGGTTGGAAGGGACCTCAAGGATCATCTAGTTCCAACCCCCCTGCCAGAGGCAGGGACACCTCCCACTAGTACAGGTCACTCAAGGCCTCCTCCAACCTGGCCTTCAACACCTCCAGGGAGGGAGCAGCCACAACCTCCCTGGGCAACCTGTGCCAGAGAATTTGACATTTCTGTCATACCTTCCCAAATGAAAAGCACTATGTGGCACTGTGTCCATTGCCTCCTGCACCTGCCAAAGCACTACTGCTAGAAGGAAGGACAATTTGTTAGAAATATCACTTATGGCTCTTTGGATCCTACTTCCTCTTGAAGCAGACATCCTAAACTCCCTTGACAGAAAGCACTCAGAGGCTGATGCGGGGTTGTGTGGGAACACTCCCCTGGTTTGTGACATAGCACTACATTTTAAGAAAGGATTGTACCAAAGGGTAGGTGATCATTTCAGCTCAAGCAGACCACATGCATGCTGGGGAAACACAGGTTAGATAAAAGCCATGCAAGTCAAATACCTGGTCGTGTGGTGAGTCCTCTGTCTGCAGCTGGGCGGGCATCCACTGGTTCAACTGGGCATGTACGGAAAGGAAAGAGAAAAGCAATCAAAAACCAAAACCTCCCAAACAATAAAGTCAACTGCTCCTCTGTTGCAAGAGGAGAGAGATGCTACAAAAACAAAGTCAACAAAGCAACAGCTAGAAAGGGTCTGACTAGAAGGAAGGGATAGGTGTGACTTCCAAAGGAAAGCTTCACAGCTCAATTTTACATCATATTCCGGTTACTGCTTCAAGTGAGAAGCCATCAAGATCAGAGTGTTTCTCTCTATAGACTGAAACTATATTCATTATGTGAAAACTTTTTCCAGATGTCTCAGCAGAATTGGCACCAAGAACAGATAGGAGTTAGCTCCTGCAACCAGTCTAGGTCAGTGCTGACTTAAAAATCCACTGAATCCTGAGTCCTTTTTCCTTTCCAAAGGGATTCCTTCAGAGCACTAGCTATAGGTATTTTAAAAAAAAAGAATAAAGCACATTTTGAAAATACAATCAATATTTCATTCTGATATGCTGTGGTTTGTAGAGAGTCAATTTGCCTCCTCATTTCTAAAAGAGAAGCACAGGAGAATACCACTTTCTACCCAATTGTGTGCCATCCAGTTTTAAACCTCCTGCATTACTGTACTAAGGCTTTACTAGCTGAAAGCTAAGATTGATGGAGTTCACTGGCATTAAGAGAAAATCGGATGTACAAAAACATTTAGAGCTGAGTCATTACCTCCTGCTTTAGTCAAGTGGAGAATTTCATTAAATATTCAGATTTTGTCTTTTTTTTTTAATTTCTGGCTGTTTGTCTCTATTACTATTGCCTTCCTTATCTATCTCAGTGTTAGAAAGAAATGAGATTGAGATGTTAATTCAGAATAAAGAAAAAAAAAAGGCATTCTTATTCATTTGAATTTCAGGATTCAGTTAGGAACGTTCTGAGCAGCAGTAAGGGAGCCACATTAACACAGGAGACCTGACAAAAGCACAGTTCAGTCATGAACTGCTCACTAAACCCAGCATCAGAAAATCCTGCTAACCTGGTGATACTGCTGGACTTAAGCAAGGGGATTGCCTATCTTCTTAGGAAGTCTGTGTCACTTGCTCAGTGTTCCTGTGGGTGTGACAAACAACCTGTCGTGCTCCTGAGAGCCCATGCAACACTCACGTCCTTTGTACAAAGGACATGACTGCATTAGCTTCTGCCTCTGGAAGACAGCAGCAAATTGGCTTTATAGCAGCTACAGATTAGAAGTGCATCTACACAACTGAATTGTTGTTTTTTTCCAGAAGGGGAAAAAAAATTTAAGAGCTTGCTGGTTTGGTGCTGCAGAGACAAGCCATCAAACCACGTTCCTTCATGGCACTTCAGAGCGGCACTCAGACCATGTAATTGCTTTCTGTAGACACTGCTATAAACAAAACCAATTTCTATCCTTAACTAAAAACTACATTTTGGAGAATTTTCCCATTTAATTCTTCTGCTGGGTTTTCCAATAAAGTCAGCACCAACCCTCAGGTAGGTCAGTGATAATTTTCAGTGGAAAGGACTGAAAAGAAGAAATGACCAAGGATTAACATTACCGCAACTTGTTCTGAAGAACCCTCATCCATCATCCTGGCCTCTGCCTCCTCCCTACAAGGCTGAGGGTTTTATTTCTCTCTAACTCAGAGCACTCTAAAACCCTCCATGCCTGTCACTATGGCAAACTGAGAGCAGGTTGTGGGCAGCAACAAAAATGGGAGTAGATGAAGGGAGAAAAGGATNTCCAACAGTTCCTTGTCCTTCCTGTGCTGGTTTTTGTATATGTATCTGTATCTACTCCCTTCCTTTACACCTCTGTAACCTCCCTTTACCTTATTACCTTTCATTTGTTGTTAAAGTGTTCTTTTTAACTTTCAAATGGGTGCAAGACTGTTCTTGGTGTCCATTTTCCCCCTTTTCTGCCTAATTTGGGTAGGCATCCTAAAATTGGTTCTGTTAGGCTTGTAGCTCTGGGAAGCTTAAATGGTAACATCAAGTTATAACCAGCCAGCTGCAGGATTTGTTCAGTTGCCTCTTGGATGCCAATGCTCCCATCAGAAATTTTGGTTTGATGGTAATGCAAATCACAGTGAGGTAAATTATTTGCCTGGTGTGCCTGCTCAGAACTGAAGAACACCACTGCTTATAGAGTGCGGCAGCTCTTTACATTGAAGAAGTCAAGTCTCATTCTGCTTAGAAACTCACTTGCATATGCTGAGCTGGTAGCACTCTGGATTTGTGCTCAGCAGAGTTCAAACAAAGCTGATTTCAGATTTTAAATGAGACAAAACCAGTATCAACTCAACTTGTAAAACTTGCTTGCCACCTGGAACTCCTCTGGTAGTCTCTGTTAAATCTGCTGACCCAACTGCTCAGCAGATTTCCTAGATACCAGACTGGTACAGCATGGAACATGCTGTGATGTTCTTGACAGTGCTGAGTACCCTCATACCTCACCCAAATAATTGGTAGCCGAGATGCTCCGTTCTCTGACCTTCACTGGCAAGGTCAGCACCTCCCAGATGCTGATCATCACTAATACTGAAAGGGTGAGCTATTCTACAGTATTTGAGGCTTCTCTAGCACATGAGTTTTTAACTTACATCTTACTTGATAAATGGTTATTTGTTAAGAAATTACAAAGACTTGCTCAGTACTGCACAAAACTCAAAAATCTTCTTGCATAAGAGGAACTTACTGTGTGAAATAATGGTTAGCTTAATAGAATTGCTTGCCAGTAACAGTAACTTCATGATAAATAAAATCCTGGTATTAAAAAAAAAAAAAATCTCAACCAAAATCCCAGCAACTTAAGGAGTTTCCCACAGTAAACATTAAGTGCTGCAACAAACAGTGTAGTTTGTTCAAATACACAGGACTCATAATTACAGGATTCAGATAGGTATTCCTTTCCCTTTTCCTTCTGTCTATATATACTGCTGTAATCTGATACCTTTGTAGCAGGGGAGTAAAATATTGTGTAAATCAATGGAAAACTCTTCCTCTGCCTTTTTTTCCCCTCCCTTTCCCCAGGGGAGGCAGGAGGAGATGGAAGGGGAACTGTAGGAGTTTAGCCCTTGCGCTAAATTATTACAAGTGGAAAATTCCTGCAGGACAGGCAGCACCAGCCAGACTGTGGCCTGCTCCTGGCAGACAGCCGTGACATGTGCCCTACAGTGAGCTGCAGCTGATTCCTCAGGAGAGTGAGGTTCAGCCTGCCAGGCTGGTTGGCCGTCGGTACTATTCACCGGCACCTGACTTGATCCAGCCAGCTGCTCTTGGCTGCCCAGCATGTCACTTGGCTGCGCATGCCCTCCAGACATATCTGGAGTCCTTGTCACCACCTCCTGTCTTCTGCTTCTTGCTGCTGGCCAGTCTGTTGTGTTTGCTCCAGCTCTCTCTGCTGCTTTTTTTTGTCAGTTGCTACCTCTAGTGCTATCTCCCTTGCAATCTGATTTTCATCTCACTTCTGACCACTCTCTCCTCCTCCCCTCAAACCTAGTACACTTTGGCCCACTGATTTGTTAGCCTTGCTCAAATTGTAGACACGTCTTTTCTTCTGCCTGATCTTATGCTTCTCTGACTGCTGGGACTGACCTACTTGGACCACAGAACTGGTTCTGACTCCCCTAATTTCACCTGGCACCAGCTTCGAACCTGGTAAATCCATGCCCACATCCCATGTTTTGTCTCCCAAACACCCAGCTCACCACAGTCACTCTCACATTGTGCTGGACTAAGTCCATCTGCGTAAAGTTGGTCTCAAAACTCATTCTGGTAACAAGCATAGCCTAAGCCACTGCTTTCAAAAGACTTTTGGAAGATGTGCAGTTCAGCTACAAATCACAAATCCACAAAACAGAAATGCACCTGAAGAAAGACTTCTGTGGCTCCAGCCTGTAAATCCACTGCTGCTTTGCAGTTACAAGCTTTCACTGCTGTGACTAACTTATCACTAATGATGGTGGAGCTGAACTGATAAAAGGAATACAAACACAGGAGCAACTTGAATGCCATGTTTGAAGTCCCTCAGGTTTCTGATTAATTGGTTCTTGGCACCTAAGTAAACTACCAATTCCAAGTTATATGTAAATTATCAAAGTGTTAGACAGTCACTTCAATAAATTAGTTCACAAGCAACATAAAACACTCCGCAGGAAAAATAAACTTTTACCAGGTTGTTGCACTGCTGACTATGAAGGAATATTTCTGCAGTGTATTCCAGACAACCAGTGGTGGTGTGGAAATAGAATTAACTCTCATGCTAGGATTGTGTTGGATTTGTAATAATTTGAATGCCAACAAACAAAAAGCTCTTCCTTAAGTAAAACACTCATTTCGCCATGGCACAAATCTAACAACTTGCCTATGTCCCTTAGATCGTTGTCATGCAATTTGGAAGATTGTCACTCATAATTTGTTGGAATTTACGTTGATTTGTTTTTTAAAGGAGAGTAAGCTCAACACTGAAATCTGTTGTATGCCTAAATACCAAATTTTAGTCAGAATTTTCTCTTCCATCAAAGAGACACAGGTGAGACAGCAGACCATTTCTAAACTTACATCTCAGAACCTCTATTTACTGATCTATTTTCTGATTTACATCAGAAAGATGTCAATTTCCAGGGCACGATGTGAAATCAGGAAGCTCAACTCAAAACCCTACTGTACATACCTTCATTTTCGGTATTGGCTGGAACAGAATCAACACCAAAGGGATGCCATGGCTGAAGGTCATCTAGGCTGACCTCTCCATCCACAGGGAGAAGTTCAACTGTGGTCTTAGTTTCCGTCAATGAAGGCATGAGAGCATCATTTCCATAGCTGATTCTGGGTTCACTGATCATATTGGCCAAAACATCATCGGAATAGTTTTGCTCTTTCTGAAGTAATTCGTCTGCAAGGAAATGTCAACAAAGAAATTACTTGAAAGAGACAGCATTTCTGAGGACATATTTACTAAAAGTAGTAATTTCTGATGATAAACATAAAGGCTTGGGATAGTCAAAACTCTGTGATGAGCACTCTTGATAAGTAGCGCATTTTTTGGAAACACCAACCAGAATTGTTCAAAACCATTTCCTACTCACATTTCTACCATATAATAGACCACAGGCCTGTACTTCAGGTCTCTGGATTCACAGTATCACAGTATCACCAAGGTTGGAAGAGACCTCAAAGATCATCAAGTCCAACCCATTACCACAGACCTCAAGACTAGACCATGGCACCAAGTGCCGCGTCCAAACCTGCCTTGAGCACCTCCAGGGACGGTGACACCACCACCTCCCTGGGCAGCCCATTCCAGTGGGGAATGACTCTCAGTGAAGAACTTTCTCCTCACCTCCAGCCTAAACTTCCCCTTGCACAGCTTGAGACTGTGTCCTCTTGTTCTGGTGCTGGTTGCCTGAGAGAAGAAAGCAACCTCCTGCTGGCCACAACCACCCTTCAGGTAGTTGTAGACAGCAAGAAGGTCTCCCCTGAGCCTCCTCTTCTCCAGGCTAAACAATCCCAGCTCCCTCAGCCTCTCCTCATAGGGCTTGTGCTCGAGGCCTCTCACCAGCCTCGTTGCCCTTCTCTGGACACGCTCAAGCACCTCAATGTCCTTCTTAAATTGAGGGGCCCAGAACTGGACACAGTACTCAAGGTGTGGCCTAACCAGTGCAGAGTACAGGGGGAGAATGACCTCCCTGCTCCTGCTGGCCACACTATTCCTGATGCAGGCCAGGATGCCATTGGCCTTCTTGGCCACCTGGGCACACTGCTGGCTCATGTTTAGGCGGGTGTCAATCAGTACCCCCAGATCCCTTTCTGTTTGGCTGCTCTCCAGTCACTCCGACCCCAGCCTGTAGCTCTGCATGGGGTTGCTGTGGCCAAAGTGCAGCCCCCAGCACTTGGATTTGTTGAACCCCATCCCACTGGACTCTGCCCATCTGTCCAGGCGCTCGAGGTCCCGCTGCAGAGCCCTTCTGCCCTCCAGCTGATCAGCATCTGCCCCCAGCTTGGTGTCATTCCTCCCCACCACTTTCAAAGGAAGCACAAATCAATTCTATTCAACTCAATACGTGGTCATATGTTAACAAGTGAGGGGCCTACAAGAAGCAATGTCTTTGTTACTGCCTTTATTTTCTCTTAAATGCTCATTATTAAAGCTCATCACGGCTCGTCAATTCTAAATCACAGCAGTTCCTGTATTATATTTGGCTTACTCTAACACACTAATCTTTTAATATTCAGAACTCTGTCAAAATACTGAAGTAATTCTCTACTAAAAATCTGAAGCAGCAATAGGCATCTGCAGGCACATTATTTTACAAGCAACCAGGACCTAGTTCGGGTTTTGTTTTTGTGGGTGATTTTTTGCTTGCTGCTTGGTTTTTGTTGCTGTGTTTTTTGAAACTGAAGCAAAGTGACAACAATCACAGTGCTTTTCAGCTCCATCAGGTACACAGTGCAGACTGAACAACTCAGTACTAAAAATTGGCTTGGAGGTTGTGTGTGCTTCATTATTCCAGCTCCCTTCTCACATCAAAGTTCATCTACTCCTGTTCTCCCCCTTCACTACCTGTCTTTTCTGGTAGAAGCATTACACTATTTGCAAGTACACAAGAGCACATCCAAGTAAGCAAGCAATGGCAATGAAGTAACTGCTAATAATGCACCAGTGTAATTAGTAAGCAGGTGTTACAGAGATAAATAGTTGAGAATTGAAGATTGTAAAGGTCACATTACTAAGGAGCAAATGTTTGCACACATGAGCACATATGTGACAGCTGATAATGCAAAAACTTCTCATGAGGCTGGCTTCTCTCCACTTCATTAAGGAACCCCCTGACTGTTATCACTTCACACCTACATCTGAACCCTACAGCAAATTCAGGGACAGGAATTACCACTCTGCTGCTAGACCCTTTAGCACAGACTCACAGAATTAAAGAGGCTGGAAAAGAACTTTGAGATCTGGAGTACTGTGCACAGCTCTGGAGCCCCCAGCACAGGAACGACAACGAAGTGTTGGAGTGGGTCCAGAGAAGGCCACAAAGATGATCAGAGGGCTGCAGCAGCTCTGCTGTGAAGACAGGTTGAGAGAGTTGGGGTTCTGCAGGAGACGTTAGAGTAGCCTTCCAGTATCTGAAGAGGGCTACAGGAAGGCTGGGGAGGGACTATTGACAAAGTCTTGTAATGACAGGACAAGGGGCAATGGGTTTAAACTGGCAGAGGGGAGATTGAAATTGGATGTTAGGAGGAAGTTCTTTACAGTGAGGGTGGTGAGGCTCTGGAACAGGTTGCCCAGGGAGGTTGTGGCTGCTCCCTCCCTGGAGGTGTTGAAGGCCAGGTTGGAGGAGGCCTTGAGTGACCTGTACTAGTGGGAGGTGTCCCTGCCTATGGCAGGGGGTTGGAACTAGATGATCCTTGAGGTCCCTTCCAACCTTACCATTCTATGATTCTATCATCAAGTCCAATCTATCATGCAACACCACCTACTCAGCTAAACCACCGCATCAACTGCTGCATCTAATCTCTTTTTAAACACCTCCAGGGATGGTGACTTCACCACATCCCTGGGCAGCCCATTCCAAAGACATTTACCCTTCTGTGAAGAACTTCATCCTAACATCCCACTTACACCTCCCCTGGCGCAGCTCAACGCTGTGTCCCCTCGTTCTGTCACTGGTTGCCTGGGAGAAGAGACTGACCTCCACTGGGCTGCAACCTCCTCAGGAGGCTTTATGTCCCTCTGTAGGGGCTCACTTATTTCATGGTATCACCAGAGCTTTAGACTTCTCAGTAATATCTTTTTGATGTCATTTCCCTCCCAACCTTACCTTGTCATACTACTAGAGGTTCCTCACTAATTACAAGTATTACAGCTACCACTGCTTCAGTGCCTATATCAGTGATGATGCAGTAGGACTACACTCTGCAATATGTCTCTTAAAGACCACCTCAATATATCTGATGCAACTCTCTGCCAGCCTGTCACTACAGCAAATCCAGCACATTGAAACTACACAAAAAATTTGCAGCCTCAGTCCTGGGGCCAAACATGGGTCCTGAATCTTATAAAATGATGTTTTAAATCAAAATTTCCTGTTTAAAAAGCAACTGCTTTAACAGAGAGTAAGCCTCATGTGTATACAAAATGTAATTATTTGATTGAATTTCTTCACTTACTAGGACAGTATAGAAAGCCTACGTAAAAGGGAACTGTTTTCCCCTTTCTATTAATTTTATTATTTTATAAGATACCTAATATATCTTCAGCATGAAAGGTTATTTTTGTCTCCCTACTGCACTTAGACTGATCCTTGTTCAAATTAAAGTCTCCTTGTATGAAAGCAGAGACAGGTGAAGCACCTTGATACTCTGAGCAGACATTGTGTCAGATGACTGATGTTAATTCTCATTAGCTAGGCAGAAAGAAATCTGGGGACAAAACAAAGAGATGGTTGTTAGCTGTCTGACTGAGAAATTTGGTGTACTACACACTTGCAGGGAGCATGGCTGATACCACTGGAAGCATAATACCAAGTCATCTCAGATCACAGGAAATTGAGTATTTAGAGTTTTGCCAAGCATCTTAGTGCCTGCAATCGTTTCAGACCCAGGCATCAGAAGGGTTTTGGGGTGCAGGGCCCTTTGCTCCTGCTGTCTTCCTGCCTTCCACAGAGGATCATGTGAGGTGGCCGCAGAGAGCTGCAATCCATCCAGCAATGGCAGAGAGCTGCAGTGGGGATGCTGTGCCCCAGCTGCCCCTTTTCTCTGGGTGAGGCCAATAGTCCACAACTTCTGCCCAGCTTCCTGCTGCCAATGCGCTCTGTGTTACCTGTGCACAGCTCCTGCCCAAATGGTGCATGAAGAGGAAGGAGCAGAGGGAGAAGGACCACAGCTCCAGCAGCAGAGGTGTGGCACCTGGGCTGGCATGGCACTTTGGGGGAAACCACAGTGCAGGCACAGCTAGGCCTGTCAGGCTGACAGAGACAGACACCCAACTCCCATCATAATATCGTGGTTATATCCAAAGGCTTTGTGTACACAAAGTCTCCCTCTCAAAGCTGAGAGAAAGCAACCCAGCTGGGAGCATGTCGTCGCCAGCGCTGCAGGCGCCATTGTTTCCCATTCAGCTGCAGCACACAGCATGGACATTAACTGACCCACACAAAAGCTCAAGTGAGGCAGACAGATATTACAACCAGCAGATTATGATCACATCTATTTTACAAGCAGGGAAACAATGGCCAAAATGAATCAAGCTCGTCTGACATGATGAATCAGTGATAGTGAGAAATTGGAAGTGCCTGGCTTAGGAACTGTGCTGGAGTTCATCAGACTGAGGCAGCTGTGTCTTCGTGGAGTAAATGATTTGCAAACAATTGCTTCAATCCCTGAACTGCTAAAAAAGTTTGCCCTAGGATTTCCAGTTACTGACACCAGCTGGCAAAGTCCAAGAACAGTTTTGCAGTGCTGATTTTGTTCTGAGCATTGATGGCCACTTGAATCATCAGTTACACCCATGGAAAGCCATACATCCTCCTGCTACCCATTGACACAGTATTCCCTCTCTTTTCACAGTTGCCAGCTCAATTCCTCTACCCTGCAAAAGACAATTCCCTAAATAAGCTGTGAGTACAGACACAGCTGGGGGCTAGGATGTGCATTCAAGACTGTTTCAGGAGTTTTATTTGTGTGGTGAGTATCTTCATTATTAGGTGCTGAAAGCAGAGAGATTCTAGGCTGCTTCTCAAAATTTCATCTCATGTTAAACTAATAGGACAAAAACTCCACGACAATTATAGTAGCCTTTTAGTATCTGAAGGGGGCCTACAGGAAGGCTGGGGAGGGACTATTGACAAGGTCTTGTAATGACAAGACAAGGGGCAATGGGTTTGAACTGGCAGAGGGGAGATTTAGACTGGATGTTAGGAGGAAGTTGTTTGCAGTGAGGGTGGTGAGACACTGGCACGGGTTGCCCAGGGAGGTTGTGGCTGCTCCCTCCCTGGAGGCGTTGAAGGCCAGGTTGGATGAGGCCTTGAGTGACCTGTGCTAGTGGGAGGGGTCCCTGCCTATGGGAGGGGGTTGGAACTAGATGATCCTTGAGGTCCCTTTTTGTGGCTCTCCTCTGGACCTGCTCCAACAGGATCTTTCTTGTGGTGGCTCCAGAGGTGGATTCAGCACTTCAGATGAGGTCTCAGCATAGCAGAGTAGAGAGACAGAATCACCTCTCTTGACCTGCTGGCCATGATTATTTTGATGCAGTCCAGAACAGGAGGCTGTCCATTTCTGTGGCCTCCTTGCCTTCCTGTACCTTCCTTCTCATTCAGTTTACTTCGTTGCATCCTACTACCTGGATACATTAGTTGAGAGCTAAGTTGGACAAAGGATAAGAGTCAGGAGGGAAAGAACTGCTAAGGAGGGAAAGAGCTGCCAGCTGTTCCTCCTGCTAGGAGTCATTCAAGATAAGAAAGTAGCTATGTAGAATAAGGAGGTAGTTATGTCAAGCAAGGATGTAGCATAGCAAAACAGGGTGCCTGACAGTGACCAAGGTACTTATCAGCGTGTGAGCAGCTTGTGAAGAGCTGCCTGTAGCCAATCAGAGAATGAATAACGTGTGGCCAGGCAATCTGTCCTGTATAAGTACATGCTGACTTGCTGCAATAAAGGGGATGCACCAAATCGGTGTCATGGTCATCTCTCCTCGTGTCATCCACACCCCCACACCTAATGATCCCTGATGTTGTGTGATTCCGCTGCATACCATCTCAGGGAAACAGTTCACGATCCACAGCCTCAAAAGTTCTAGATTAATTGTGCAGAAAAAAACCTGCTACTTCTACATTATGACACTCTAGTGGGCAAAAATTCTGATTGAAACATTGTTTTTTGTCCACTGACCCAATGTTTTCAATGTTGGCATCTCTCAGTTCTAGCGGTTAATAGCACTGGATAAGTTGAAGGTATCCTGAGTTGTCCCAAGTATTCTTAAAATATGCATATATTAAATTTAACAAATATATCTATTAAGTGGGGTATGACCTACTGTGATGGCTTTTGCACAATTTTTCATATGCATGATCTAATAGAAGGAAGCAGAACACTGAAAGGACTGGAACTTCACCTAGGTAGGAAAATGCACTTTTCAATTATATTTGGCATATGAGACTCGCACAGCAGGAGAAAGCTGTATTGATGAAAGATTGCTTCATGCATGGGAACTGACTATTAGGAAATTATCTCAACATTTCCATCAATCCAGCTATTCTGAGGATTCATATATCCTCAGTAATTCTTTTCCCTTTTTACCCTAAGGGTTTGCCTAGCAAGAATATGTCACATACTCTTGGCAAAAAAAAGCACCTGTGAATTTTCACTTTGCACATACGAAGAGAAACTTATGCCTGAATAAAGCACAACTTGTATACCATTGGCATTAGAGATGTAGTTAGCCTCTCCCTCAGCATACCTGCCCACATTTTAGACTTCACTGTTTGAACTTCCCTGGATAAAAATTCCAGAGACTGCTTTGGGAATGACAACTGACACGCCAGCTCTGTAACAGATAACACATGCAGCTGTATTATACAGTTTGTGCAGACAATCTGCAACTGGTTCTCACTGGACACTTGCAATTTGCTGGCATGTAAGAATTAAGATGATTAATTTGCTTCTTTCACAATCTCATACTCCCTATTAGGAATGAGACCTCAGAGTGACTCACACAGAATGACACAACTGTGTTTCCAAACCAGGTACATAGGAAAAGAAAACCTAACATTCAACAGCAAGTATGAAGTGGAAGCTGTTGTTGGAGTGTCTGTGATCCCATGATTTTGGGCTGCTTCAGTGCTCGTGGACACTGACATTGTCAACTTGATTTAAGATGATGGGAAGATGACATATTTATGAACTGAAGTAACATGTATATTAGGTGCATCAAGAAAATTTTCAATAACTAAGTGTAATGACAATTCCCTAAGTGGACAAGGGTTTGTTTCTCCAAGCCACCCCACCTGAATGGAAGCTATGCATTCAGAAAGGTAAGCTCATTTGAGCTAACCTGCTCTCAGATTATATTTGCAAGCTGGACGACTCAAACTGTTGTCAGGCTTTTGTTATCCATTCAATGAAGAATGAGATCTTAAATTTGGCACATGATAAACTAACTTAATAGTTACTTAAAGTGTAATGGTAGACACAATACTGAGGCAACAGAAAACGACTGAGAGAAGCCATCCTGCTTGAGAGAATTTTAAGTAAAATCAGGGTCATCAATAAAGATGTTAAACAGAAGTGGTCCCAATACTGAGCCCTGAGGAATGCCACTTGTGACTGGCTGCCAGCTGGATTTAACTCCACTGACCACCATCCTTCCCCTCTACTTAGCACTGGAGTGCTGTGTCCAGTTTTGGGCCCATTGGTACATAAAAGACATGGACATATTGAAGTGAGGCTTCAAAGAAAGCCTTCAAAGATGATGGACTGGAGCATCTCCCCTGTGAGGAAAGCTTGAGAGACCTGGGGCTGTACAGCCTGGAGAAGAGAAGGCTCAGGAGAATCTCAATGATGTATGTGTAGAAATACCAAAAGGGAGGGTGTAAAGCCAGGCTCTTCTCAGTAGTGCCAAGTGACAGGACCAGGGGCAATGGGCACAAACTGAAACATAGCAGTGTTCACTCTGAGCATCAGCTCTTTACAATAATAGTGGTAAAATACTGGAGCAGGTTGCCCAGGGATGTGATCGAGGCCCTATCCCTGGAGACATTCAAGGTCAGAATGTCTGTGGCCCTGGGCAGCCTGATCTAGTTGTCCAACCTCCCTGCAGTGGCAGGGATACCTCCAAGATGACCTCTGAGGATCCCTTCCAACTCAATGCAATTTGTGGATGTGTGAATCGAGAACATTCTTTTACTGTGAGGACGACTGGCAACTGGCTCTGGGTCGCCCTGCTTAAGTAGGGAGCTTGGTCCAGATCACCTGCAGAAGCCTCTATCACCTTGCTGCAACTAATAGAATCATAGAATGGTAAGGTTGGAAGGGACCTCAAGGATCATCTAGTTCCAATCCCCTGCCATAGGCAGGGACACCTCCCACTAGGACAGCTCACTCAAGGCCTCCTCCAACCTGGCCTGCAACACCTCCAGGGAGGGAGCAGCCACAACCTCCCTGGACAACCTGTGCCAGTGTCTCACCACCCTCACTGCAAACAACTTCCTCCTAACATCCACTTTCAATCTCCCCTCTGCCAGTTCAAACCCATTGCCCCTCGTCCTGTCACTACAAGAGCTTGTCAATAGTCCCTCCCCAGCCTTCCTGGAGCCCCCTTCAGATACTGGAATGTGTACTAGGTCAATTGTACCTTATTAAGCTACTTAAGCATTTAAAGAACTATAAAAATATTTCATAGAGGCAACACAGCAGCAAAACTCATGGCTCAGTAAATACCATAAGCTTGTGATGATTGAAAAAAAAAGAGAGTATGTGTGTGTGTATGTATATATACACACACACATATAAAAAAATGTGTTTATTTATATGTCTGTGTATATGAACTAGTCAAGTGCTTTAAGTCCTTGGGTGGAAGAGGTCTTAATTGCTTATCAGGCAGTCCACCTGAGCCATATCATGTCACTATTCATGCATACAAATTCATCAACATGCTGCTGTGTAAAGCTTACCACTGAATTCATTTGCTTTTGTGGGAGAACTCTCTTGCTATTTTAAACCACTGACCCAGCAATATATTTTCTGCTGGACTTCTAACAATTCATCTATTCAACAGAATGCTAGAGCACTTCAGGGGAGAAGATTAAAGGTAAGTAACCACAGAAAAATCCAATTTTTTTCTTTGGAGAGATAATGTTACTTAGATATGCACAAATATGTGAAGTATACAATGAGGAGAAAGCACAGGCATAGTTAGTGCTAGAAGTCACTCCAGGGTACCTGGGCAAATACATAATACTCTGAGGGCTGAAAGCAGTCTTCAGGGCAAAAAGGGCAGAGCAGAATGGGAGGAACAATAAGCCTGTAAGATACAGCAAATGGTCTCTTGAAAACTAGAGGGTAGGTTTTAAAGTACCTTAGGGAAAGACCTGCACATAACTGTGCTACTTCCAAAAAATCTCTTTGAAATTTACTGGAAAGTTTCTATGTTGTGTGGATATAGCTATCAAATTTGAATGGAATAATTGCTGCCATGGAAAAATGTGCTAGTTTTAGAGAGAGAAGGGTGGAAATTCAGCACTTACGGTTTGGCAAAGATGACCAGCCTTTGTGTTTAAAATAGAAGATGCTCCCTCTGAAGTCCTAGCCAAGTGCCTGGGGCAATTTAGAGAGGACAATTCCACTGACCTCCAGAATGGCAGAAAGTATAAAACTTACAGGGAGTTGTCCAACTTTGCTCAGTTACAGGTTTTTGTAAGAACTGCAGCTGCACAATGGCTCAGTGGCTGTTTATTTTACCCTGAGCAAAAAGTTCAACTCCACTTGACTCCTTTAAAAAAAGAAAGAAAAATAAATACTAACTGGAAAGTATGGATAACCAAAACCAGAGAGGTTCTCATCAATGTGCCGTTCTCAACTTCCACCTATGTCGTGGTAGGCCTAAGCAGGCCAAAATAGGCTTATCCATGCCCTGGCTTGCCCAGACATGTTTCTCTGCTCTCCCTCTCTCTGTTTTGGGGAAAAGCAACCCTGGGAAAGAGGACAAAGAACCTGGAGCCACTGAGTCAGAGGACTCTGGCCCTTTGCAGCCTGTGGTAAACAAGGTACACAGGCTGAGCTNTACCACAGACCTCAAGACTAGTACTGACCGCAAGCGGTACCCTAACCACAAAGCCTTCTCTGCCAGTTCAATCGAGTTCAATTCATGTTAGATATCATCACTGGTTATTGCTAGAGCCTGTTGTAACCTGTATAAAGTTTCCATGACCAATGCAAAGCACTGATTGTTATTAAAATGAGTGATCGAGGTGGCAAGAGTTCTGAATATTGAATATTAATAATGCCATAATATTATTAATGCCATATTACTAGTGGGAGGTGTCCCTGCCTACGGCAGGGGGTTGGAACTGGATGATCCTTGAGGTCTCTTCCAACCTTACTATTCTATGATTCTATAATAAACAATATTAATTTTTTAAAATATCATCTCACATTAATTAATTACCCCTCCACTACATTAACCTAGTGCTAGAAAGTTCCTGTATTTAACAACCAAGGGGACCTCTCCAGTGTCTGCTCTCCAGAACAGTCAGAGCTACGCTTAGACTCGCCAGTCACAAAGAGGAACATTGCAGTGAACAGGGATGACTGAGATGTTTTGCTGTTTGGTAAAAACCAAAATGTAGTCCCATGTGAACTGAACTGCTGCTGTACATCGAATCAGGAGGCTTTACACTGACTGGACTAAGCAGGCTTGTCAATTGGTGCAAAAACCCAGCTATCCTGAGGATGAACACCATTGATGACAATTCCTCATCTTTCTCTGTCAGGTCACTGAACTCAGTCTGTCTCAATACAAATAAATCCTAAAGTACTTACTCATTTACCAATGGTTCAACATCCTTGTTTTCCTCCACGAGAAAAAAAAATGAAGGCATTATAACCACTGCAATACACTACATTAATTGCATAAAGCAACTGCCCCAGTACTTTAGCCTCTGCTCTAAGAGGAAGATTAGAGCTGCTTCCCATGAAGCAGACTAGAACTACTACCTCCATGGCCAACAGGTAATTTCAAGAATTTTCTAGTGTAGTGTACTAAAATTTAGTCATAAGGTAATTCCTGTTCTTACATGATATGAACTATAGTGCTCTCTATGATCCCCTTCTAATACCCTTGTTAACCTTACAACATCCTTTAACATGCTATTGACAAATCTAATGTGCCAGCTTCCCTTTATTATTCTGACACCTCAATATGGCAACCAAGCTAAAAAAAAAATGCAGAAATCCTAAGCACTGCTTTGTAATTTAATTTTTTTTGTTTTTTTTTAGGTAGAGTCCTTTCCTTCAGCTAAATCCTAGGACAGAAATTACACAGAGGAGTTACATAAAAACGAGACAGTCCTGCTGCAGTCTGAAAGTCATTAACAATTACATATTCCAAAGATAACATTTTAAAGGGAGAGGAGTTAAAAAACAATCACAGAAGAAATGGCACCAATCACAACAGACATTGAATCTACTTTTGGCCTGAGGTTGTGTTTTGGTTTTACAACATAAATTCCCAAAGCACAGTGCTTGTTGTTTTGGACTGTTAGCCTGTGACGAGCAGCTAATGTCCTCAAAACTTCTTAAGAAGGATCCCAAAGAATGAGTGGAGAACAGCATCTTAATTCAACTCTTGACAAGAAATGAAGCAAGGCTCTCGATTGACTGCATGTCAAAATGAGCAGCTAGAAAAGTGAGATCAACAATTAGTCTTACAAACGCTGAAAGACCAGAACCAGTTGATGTAGCACTAACTATCCTCCACAGATGCAGACCTACAGGTGTATGGACCTAATGGTTAAAGAGGGAGGTTTATAAGAAATCAAGACATCTTTAGTCTGCAGCTTCTAATACATTTATAGCTTTTTCTAAAAAATACTTTAAAAAAATCTTTACAGGAAGTTGTGAACCAAATGCCAAGAGGTACATCTCTACTGCTCAACTTTTGTCATGCTAAGTTGGAGCACACAAATACTCATGACCCGGGAACATCATATTCAAGCAGTAATCTGGAGTCTACTTGCCTTTGCCCTCTCTCCCAGCTATATGATGTGAGTGTGGCATCCAGCATATGCCTCAGAAGAGCAGGACAGGCACAGCAGAAGAGAATAATAGATTAACAATAGCTTGATTTTATTTGTCAAGGGACAGATGAAGTCATATTCTCTTACTGCTTGTAAGCGAGCGTTTCAGAGCTTAGTTATGATACTGCTGCTGTAGTTGGTGCTGAATCTTTCATCAGTGGTGGGCTAGAAAATGTGGAGCTGAGGACATCAGTTTGGAAATAGAGCAGCAAAGACAGAATTAAAAATTCAGCTCAGTGTCTGCCTGTTTGACTGAAGCACAAAGCTCTGACGTAGCTTCTGATTCAGAAGCTCTGCCTGCTGTGCCACTCCCCATGTAAATTGTCTTTTGCATACATGGATAAGCAGTCTAATCAAATATGGATTTAAAGGAGGATGTGCTCAAAGGAACTGTTGTTTTTTCTTAAAGCCTGCTCTTGCCCTTTCTGAGCTTTGGTACATATTAAATAGTATATAAGACTTATCTGAGGGAAAAGGTGAGTAAAATACCACGGTAACCAAATAATCTGCTCACAGTATCACAGTATAAGCAAGGTTGGAAGAGACCTCAAAGATCATCAAGTCCAACCCATCACCACAGACCTCAAGACTAGACCATGGCCCCAAGTGCCACATCCAAACGTGCCTTGAACACCTCCAGGGATGGTGACTCCACCCCCTCCCTGGGCAGTCCATTCCAGTACCAAGTAGCACTTGCTCACCTACAGTGTGCAAGTAAACATCTCTCCTTGGATTTTTTGTGCCACTCTCCTATTCTTGAGGCATACTCCTGCCAGTGAGAACACTACTTAACATCAAGAACTACATTAGTTACCAAGACTGACCTGTTTGCAGCACATTTACATCACTACCCCTTCTGACACCATTTGCAGCCAGGATGCCAAATGGTCTCCTACAAAAATGACCTGATTATATTTTCCAGGCTTTGTCGCAACAGTCACAATAGGTCAGGCAGAACTATTTCTTCAACTTGTACACCGACTGTCTTTCCACTGCCCCAATATAAACAAAAGGTCATGAGCAAGTGTTCTTCCTTACACATCTGGAATTTGCTGCTACAATACTTATCTGTCACCCTAACGAGGTGTTTGGCCATTACATGTTGGTCCAAGGCTTGATTAATAAAATCCTCTCTTCACATAAGCTCCATTTTCTACTCTTGGGAATTCTGTGGGTCTTCTTATGTATCTATATACACAAATGAAGATGTTTTCTATTTAAGGCAACAGACATCAGCTGGGGACAAATATCTGCAAATGATGACTACGACTCCTTAAATTTTACNTGCGCGCACTGCAGGCTCATGTTGAGCTTTTCATCAACCCAGACCCCCAGGTCCTTCCTGCCATCATCTCTGCTAGAGTTCTGAAAATAAGCAGAAGTTTTAAGGAGCTGCTTTTAGGGGAAAAGTTGGATACTGCATTTTGGATTCAATACCTTAAACCTATGGCTGTAAACCTGCCTTTTGAGGTAGAACCAGAGCCAGTTCAAATACATTCTGTATTTTAAAGGAATACATTCTGTATTTTAAAAGAACACATTCTGTATTTTAAAGGAACCTGAGATGTCCAACTGCTGGACTGTGATTCATCTGATCAGCAAGCACAAGTTAAAAATTGTCAGAGTTTTGAAGAAAACATTCTCTATGCAGGTGCTATGCCTCCTGAATAACTCTAGATTCCATTTCACATAATTCAGATTAATTGCTCAGCATAAAGACTTAAAAAATAGCAGAGAGAAATGACAAATGTGCACATTGTCTTTATGCTCATGCATTTCCAAAAGACATCACCTGCTACACACAGATGAACTTTTCATACTGGACTATGAGGAAGACATAGAGAAAATTTGATGTATTTCTAGATTACTTTCTAAAAAAACCCAAAAATTACATCCCAAGATCTGGGACTCAAATTTGCCAACAGCTACAAATGGAGAGACTTCCAATACAGGGCATAATATTTCTAGCAATGAGAAAATCTAGTAAAACCCATCCCTTTATTAGATAGAAAAGGAATTAAACCTGCAGTACAAATTCACAGAAAACTAGATCTCATTTATTTTGTTGTTTCAGAACTACCTGTTCAATTTAGAGAAGATCTACTTTTGTCAGAGCTGTGCCTTCTAAAGCAAAGATTATTCATTCCTCAGGGTGAAAATCTTTCATGAGGAACACTGCAGTAAAGGATGGAGCTAGAAATCAAAAGTACAATGAACAAAAAAACTGAAGAAAACATTGGCCATCTAACTTGCATCCTGGCCTAAGAGAAGAGCTATTTTTGACTATGCTTCCTTACATGTAATTTATTATTCAGATGCTGTATGAGAGATGTTCTTACCTCGGTGTTTTTCAGCTTCTTCACTGACTCAAACTTTCTAAGTCAACTGTTCTAACAAAAGGTATTTAATGAAACAATTTTTTTTTCAAATGAGAGTTGTAATATTTCCTGGGAATATTACAAAGTGTGATTTTATTAGTAGTTTACATCTCCACACATTCTGCAGCTGTAATAATTTCCTTTTACAGGAGATTAGAGACTAAGAAATGCCATAATTTCAGAACAGAATCTGAAACAGACTGATCCGATGCTCAAGGCTAGAAGGATACTGTCTGCTCTAACAGATGGGAATGACCTCAACAAACTTCCATTAAAACCAGTATGCAAAACTAAAATGTACAGCCAATGTTACCAACAAGATTGTTGACACTGAAAGAGAACAGGCTTTCTCCTCATTACTGAAAGCTGTTTTACCTAGTACAGCCCAGACGTGATATATCATTCAATTTTCGCTGCCTGCTTAACTCCCAGTGTGAGAATTTGCTTTTCAGTGCTCTACATTTCATAGTGCTTTGCAGAGTTTTTAGTATATTCAAATTTACAAAGAAGGAAAAAATGTTTTAAAAAGTTAGAAAAGTTTAAAGAAGTAAAAAAAAAAAGGAAAAAAAAAGGAAAAAGAGGAAAAGAGGAAAAAGGAAAAAATGGAAAAAGAAAAGAGGAAAGAAGGGAAAGAAGGGAAAGAAGGGAAAGAAGGGAAAGAAGGGAAAGAAGGGAAAGAAGGGAAAGAAGGGAAAGAAGGGAAAGAAGGGAAGAAAGGGAAGAAAGGGAAGAAAGGGAAGAAAGGGAAGAAAGGGAAGAAAGGGAAGAAAGGGAAGAAAGGGAAGAAAGGGAAAAGTAAAGAGGAAAGAAAAGGCAGGAGGAAGGAGGAAAAAAAAAAAAGAAAAAAGAAAAAATGAAAAAGGAAGAAGAAAAAAGAAAGAGAAAAAGAAAAAAGAAATACAAAAAGAAAAAATTCAAGGCAGGGAAAAAGTACTCATGAGGTTGTGCCAGACTTCTTCTATGACACATTTTAGCTTCTCTCACGTTTTAGGAAATAATATCCTACTAATTTTCGGCTTTTCTTCCCCGCTAAAAATTAGTATTACATTTCAGATTAGGAGTCAAACTTTTGTAAACCATTTAGCAGTTAATAGGCTTTTGCTGCCACCTCACTTTAAAGCCATTCCCATACCCTTTCAGTCCTTAAGGAGAAGACAATGCAGAAGAATGTCCTCACCAACAAGCATTAGCACTACCAAGAACAGAAACCCTGGAACTTAACCAAGGAAGTTAAGGGAATGAAAGCAGGGCAGAAGAAAAACTGAGCATCTTGAAGTCCAAAGAATACTGATATCTCCTTTGCTAGAGGGATTTTATGTTTTGAAATGATCTATGTGTGGTGCCATTGTAACCCCCACCCTCAAACAATTCTCTGCAACTGGGAACTGAGATTGTTGATTGTGCCTTGTCACTGTAATGTATGGAAACCCATGGTGAAGGATAATTACCACAGAATCATAGAATGGTAAGGTTGGAAGGGACCTCAAGGATCATCTAGTTCCAAACCCCTGCCATAGGCAGGGACACCTCCCACTAGCACAGGTC
>WBNM01011361.1:5419-44625 GCA_013399055.1 Ramphastos sulfuratus | reverse complement strand
GCCCCAACTCTCATGGCCTGTCTTTACAGCAGAGCTGTAGAAAAGATTTATAACTGCATGTTTAAAACTCTCCATGAGTGAGACACAGAATTCACAAATTCTTACAAACCCACAGCTCTTAGTGAGACCTGGACTTGATCAGGGCAATGCTACTTGAAACCTGACTCCCGAGAAATGATACTAGGAATAGCGATGTGGTTTGGAAATGCATGCTTTCAACATTAAGAAGTACAACGAGCAGCTAATTCAGCAGAGATGTTTGTGCTTCTAGATTTCCTCATTCAAATTCCCATTAGTGTTTGCTTTTTGTTTTTTTTTTTTTTTACACAGAATGATATGGGAGGCCAGCGGATGCTTGTGAATAAATGGAGCACTTTCCTCAAAACTAGGCTAGTTTGCTCTGTGCCGGGGAGAAATGGAATTGATACACATTTTGATGAATTAGGTAAATAACCTAGACTGCAACAAACTTAAAACCACCATACCAAACATATACTTCCATGATAAAACACCCTGATCTCAAACATTTCACTTTCATTAATTAACAGGGAACAGTCATTGCTGTTGTTTCCAGTGTATATGAAGTTCTATACATATGGGATTGACATTCACCTCCCAGGGAGGGAGCAGCCACAACCTCCCTGGGCAACCTGTGCCAGTGTCTCACCACCCTCACTGCAAATAACTTCCTCCTAACATCCAGTTTCAATCTCCCCTCTGCCAGTTTCAACCCATTGCCTCTCATCCTGTCATTACAAGACCTTGTCAATGGTCCCTCCCCAGCCTTCCTGGAGGCCCCCTTCAGATACTGGAGGGCTACTCTAAGGGCTCCTGGAAGCCTACTCTTCTCCAGGCTGCAGAGCCCCAACTCTTATAGCCTGTCCTTAAGGCAGAGCTGCTGCAGCCCTCTGAGCATTGACTATTATCAATTAGGTCTTTACACATTGCATTTGGGTTAAAAATTTCATTCAAAATCTGCCTAAAAGCAAATATAAGTAAAATAAGATTACATTTTTAACAAGCATAACACTGTCTGTTTTGGGGCAGAGAAAATCTGTTTGCTTCCAATAACATTCCATTTATATTTTACAGAGGATATATTTTTGCTGCAAACTCGTGATAACAAAAATCCAGTGATATTTGGCCTTTTCAACACTACAAGGTAAACAGCTAGAATAAATAATATCAGCCATAGAGGAATGTTTGAACAGCCTATTGAAGAGATAGAAGCTGCATGATAAATATCCCTCAGCAAATATATAGCAAACAGTTTAAACTCTATTCTATTCACAGTGGACTTCCTTGTTAATGTGAAAACTACTCTGACATTCAGGGGCTTGAAGTCTCAAGTCCAGGCTATCTGAATCATAAATTAATTAAATGTTTCTCTGCTTGAAAATTTCCTAGTACCAAAGTAAATCACACTTCTGCATGTTTATAAGAGTGCCTTATCATTGCATTGCTCTAAGAGTGCCATTGTAATTCAAGTTTAAGTGCCTATCATCTTGAATTCCTGCCAACTTCTTAGTGAAGCCTCTAACACCAGCTGTGATGTTGCTGTTATTCTCCTTATCCACTGTAGCCTAGTTCATGTGCAAACAGAGAGCACTTGTTTCTTGAATACCCAGCTGTTGGTTTAGGATGTAACTGGTAAAGAGCAACTGTGGTTTTGGCATTATTTCACTCTTCTGATTTATTTATTTGGAATAACGCAAAGCAGATCTTGTCCTCTAAGGATACAGTCATCTAGAATTTCCTACTGGCTCCCTATGCCAGTATAGAAAGGCAGGCAACTGATTAAAATGATCTGGAGTTTTCAGAGATAATTTTGTAGAGAGCACTGATGTTCCTAAAAAAAAAAAAACAAACCAAAACAAAACAAAAAAACAAAACAAAACAAATGAAAAAAAAACCCCAAAGTGAATAAAACTTAAAAGTCAAAATGAAACTTCTGCATGGATTGATCTACACAGAAGTTAGATGTTGGTGTATAACTAACACCAACCATTAAATACAAAAAACCTTCTCATTTCAATCATCACTGGATAATTCTCATAATTCCAAACAGCAGGAAAAATCTTAGAGAATAAAAATGGTTAACTGCTTAAGTAACTAACCAAAGGCATATCAGTCCTAAGTTCAATTTGCTACTCTTCATCTGTGTTCATAAATAAACAATTTAGAGCCCGTGTTCATCATCTTCATATTTTGAGATAACAGAGAGCTTCCTCAGAGAGATGTTATTAATATAAATATATTACTTTCTAAAGAGCATTGGACACAGCAGTTATGAGAAAAAGATGTAGCAAGCAGTAAGTATTTCTACCTGAAGACTATTAAATGTGGGGGTTTTTTTAAATAAAATAATAATATCAGTATTATAAATAGAGAATGTGACCTATTTCTTTATTAATGTATCTGAATTTTACTTCACAGCAATATATTTAGAGGATATGCTATATGTGTTTACCAAATGGCAAGTGTCCGAGCAGCTTTTAATGGACCATATGCTCACAAAGAAGGACCAGAATACCACTGGGCTCTATATGAAGGAAAAGTACCTTATCCTAGACCTGGTTCAGTAAGTGCAATCTATTTTCCATTCCTTTGCTATGTAAAGAAATCTAGTAAGATAGAGCAGACTACTGCTCATATACTGATCTTCCTGACATCACAGTCAAGGATACACTTCATAGAATTACAGAATGGTTTGAGTTGGAAGGGTCCTCCAAAGGTCCTCTAGTCCAACCTCCTTGCACTGATCAGGGACATTGTCCATTAGATCAGGTTGCTCAGAAACTTGTCCAGCCTGACCTTGAATATGTTCAGGCATGCAGCCTCAACTGCCTCCCTGAGCAACCTGTTGCAGTGCTCCACCACCCTACTGGCAAAGAACTTGTTCCTAACATNTATATCTATATCTATATCTATATCTATATCTATATCTATATCTATATCTATATCTATATCTATATCTATATCTTATTTGGACTAGCATTAAACACAGAAATGAACTCAGTATGAAAATGACTATAGTCATTACATTCATACCTCCTAGCAGAAGGAAAGAACACTGACCCAATACTTCAGCAGAGCTGACAATGACTTACAGAAAGGCTCCCCTAAGTTCCACTTGCTTTCAATGCTTCTATTCCTTGGCTCTGAATGGTCTCATTTGAGTCAGACTAGATTATAGCCTCCCCAACAGGCAAGGCACAGGAGTTCAAACAGATATAAATTAAGAGCTTAAGTGATTTTCCTAGTGTTGTGCAACAAGCTAAATGAAGAACCAGGTTTTTCCTGGGCATTAATCAATGTAACCATGTTTGTGTTTGTTATGTTGCAGAGCACATTAGAGACTGAAGTAGCTGGCTGTGCCTGCTGAGAGTGGATTAATTGACTCATTTTTGGATGCTCATTTAGGCCACAGTTTAGATGCCTTTTTCAATACTTTTTCCAGTAGCTTGAGGAGAAATCGTTATTTTGAGCTGTACCCCACAGTTTTAGGTTTCCCACTGCAAAGAACAAGTCAGCATATTGGTAAGCTGAAAGGTAGTGGGCTACCTTTCCCATTATAGAAGTGACAGTGACGAGAGGCCAAAAATAACCTACTATTAGGCATCTCTGAGTGTCAGCACTCTGTAGCTATTGAAAGAGTGAAAAGATGGACTTTAAAAGGAATGAGAGTGGGCTAAATAAACAAAAAATCACAGGTAAGGCTCATATGGGTTCTGACAAACTTAGGAATCCACTGCTCTGATGTCTGCTTAAAACACTATTTCTGCCATAAACTCTGCTCCTGATTTGCTGATTCTTTTAGTGCATTTAGACTGTGATGCTTCTAGGAATAACATCAGCTACTTCAAAAATGGTGCTGATAAATTGCACAGATGGCTATGTCTACTGTTTTCTTTCTAGATGATTTGATTTTTATTTAAATAAAAATTAAAAGCCTGTGAATGATTATTTCTTATGAAATATTTCCAGGGTTAGAACTTTACAAAGGGCACCTGGCAATGTCTGTTCACTTGATATGATGCACTGTGTATGGAAAGCAGAGGCTTAGCCTCATGCCCCAGCTTTGTGTCTTTATTGCAAGTAGTCAGAGAAATTCCATCACTAGCTTGATTAGACTACTTTAAAGCCAACACTGAAAAAATACTTCACTGTAGCTAAGTCCAAAAAGTGGAAACAAACATCGCTCCGCTTGACAAGTGCAGGAGTTGCTGTCAATTACAACTGGCCACAAGTTTACAATTACTGTTTCCAGTAAACATAAAGAATATTTTATTTCATTTTATAGATTGAAAATCCAATTTAAATAGAGAAAGGCTGCTACTGTGGTTTTGCTTAAAATGCTTCTAAAACCACATGGGTTTATGAATGTTTGGAGAAAGTAAATGGCTACTGAGATATTTCCAGTTTGATCATAAATGGTTTCAATTAGACATCATGAAGCAAATTGTAAATGTAGAATCCATGTCCCCCATGGAACACTCTATCCTTCACGAGTCATCCTAAAATTAACTTCTCTGTTTAACGCATTAAATTATCCCTAACTGCACATTTGACCAAAGGAGTAAGCCTCTTTTAATCAATCATTGCCATAAAGTCTGTTTGCTTTGCAAAACAGGAGATTTATCAATAGAAACATTGGCATTTCAAGCTAAACAGTGATATATAATACTGTCAATGCCGAGTTAGGAACGAGAATCAAATGCCTGAAAGCAGGAATTACTGTTGCCCCTGGCATAATTTTAAAGTGTGCTCAGTTTCTGATGGCAATACATTTTGCAATCAAAAGTAATAAGACTAGAGATTGATTTCAAGCATTATTATTCTGCTGACTTTAGGTGGTTGTGTCTCTGCTGGCATAGGAAACCCCTCTCTCCTAACTCTTGTCACATTTTGAGTACATAGACTCATAGAATGGAAAAGTTGTAAGGGACCTCAAGGATCATCTAGTTCCAACCCCCTGCCATAGGCAGGGACACCTCCCACTAGTACAGCTCACTCAAGGCCTCCTCCAACCTGGCCTTGAACACCTCCAGGGAGGTTGTGGAGCACAGAAGACCTCCAGGGAGGCTGTGGAGCACAGATGTTCAATATGAATTTGGGGGAGACACAAAGGTAGTTTTTTGGACAAAATTTCTGTTTATTCTGCTCTTAGTGTGCTAGAAAAGAAGGACTTCACTCTTTTTAAACATAGAGGGTCTGTTCAGAATTCCCTTTTTTTTGATTTCTTATGGTTAATAATGCACATATGCATAAAGCACAGAGTTTGTAGTCCCAATTTCCCCTTGTCTTCTGTGGTCATTTTTATGCCAGATTTTCTGTAGACTTTTAATTGTACCTGAAAACAAGGCCTGTGTTTGACAATTTATTTGTCAAACTTCCATGATAATCTTTGTTTTATGATTTTTTTGCAGTGTGCCAGCAAGGTGAATGGTGGTCTGTACACTACCACAAAAGACTACCCTGATGAAGCTATCCATTTTGCTAGAAGTCATCCACTGATGTATCAGCCCATCAAGCCTGTTCATAAGAGACCAATACTAGTTAAAACAGATGGAAAATATAATCTTAAGCAAATAGCAGTGGACAGAGTGGAAGCTGAAGATGGACAATACGATGTCTTATTCATTGGCACAGGTAAACTAAAGAAAGCAAGGAAGACAAAGGATTTCATCAGATATATTTTTGTTTAACCTACAGGATTATTGAAATTTAATTGTAAAAAGACCAAAAATTAAATAGCAACATTTATTTTTAACAATCATTCTTTGAATGGCTACAGCAGTCCTCACCTCCACCGAGATTAGTCACTCCAGAGATTTACTCCACTGTGCTGACAGCATTATATAGACAAACAATGCCAAGGAAANCAATCCCCTCCCTCTCCCTTCTGCCCACACTGCTCTTGCTGCAGCCCAGCACTCAGTTGCTGTCTGGGCTGCACTCACACTGCAGGCTCCTGTTGAGCTTTTCATCACTCCAGACCCCCAGGTCCTTTTCCTCAGGGCTACTCTCAGCCATTCACTACCCAGCTTGAATTTAAAATGACAACAGCAGTTTCAAAAATCCATTCAAGTTGCTGGCTTTATTCCACAGCTCATTCTCCCCAGTTCTGCAGACCAGAAGTCTGATACTATTAAAAAGAAATTGCCAGCTTTCAGATTTGGGTTGCAACATGGCTCAAGGAAACAAGAAGGAAATAACCAACTTTCTTAAAAAATAAGTTTTCCGCTAAGTTTTATTCTCACAGAATCACACAATTTTAGGGGTCAAAAGGCACCTCTGGAGATCTAGTCCAACTAGATGCTATAGCAGATTCACTTAGATCTGGTCCAGGAGCAAATGCAGGCAGGTTTTGAATATCTTCAGTAAAGGAGATTCTACAGTTCTCTGGGCAGACTGTTCCAGTTCTCCATTACCCTCAAAGAAGTTTTTGCTTATGTTTTGATGGAAATTCATAGAATAGAATTGTAGAATCATAGAATGGTAAGGTTGGAAGGGATCTCAAGAATCATCTAGTTCCAACCCCCTGCCATAGGCAGGGACACCTCCCACTAGAACAGGTCACTCAAGGCCTTGTCCAACCTGGCCTTGAACACCTCCAGGGAGGGAACAGCCACAGCCTCCCTGGGCAACCTGTGCCAGTGTCCCACCACCCTCACTGAAAAGAACCTCCTCCTAACATCCAGTTTCAATCTTCCCTCTGCCAGTTTAAGCCCATTCCTGCCTATCAGTGGGCACTACTGAAGAGACTAACCTAATTCTCTTAACACCCACCCTTTAGCTATTTATAAGCATTCATGATCCCCTCTCAGTCTTCTCTTTTCCAGGCTAGACAGCCTTGCCTCATAAGAGAGATGCTCCAGGCCCCTAATCATCTTTGTAGCTCTCTGTTGGACTGTCTTCAAAATACATCATAGATCTACCCTAATTCTAAGGTACCGGATTATAACGCACATTCTAGTGATATTTGAAAAATAAGAAAGCTTAAGAAAACAAAAGCAAAGCATAGAACTAGACAAGACTCTAGTAACATCTAATCTGCCTGTAAAAGTTCTGAAGATTCATTTGCATCTTATCCATTTAACAACAGAAATATCACAAATAATTTTTTTTTCTATCAAAGCAGTTACAGTGAACTATTTTTTTATTAATGAAATTCTTCTGTTAAACACATTTCAGTGTTGTGAATATTCAAAATAACAAAGGATTATTTATGTTAGTGCTGTTCTCTAAACTTTTAAATGGCCTCAGTATAGTCTGGTCTTAGTGTGGTCTATAAAACCTTGTGCTGTGTGTCACTGATTTCTGTGCATCAGATTTGATAATGGTGCCCAGAGTGTTTATACTTTCCACAGGAATTTGTGATTGAGATATTTCATCAAATACTCTTTTACACAAGCCCTCTGTTCAGCAAAGTTGAATCCAGTGGGAGTTAAATGTGCAATTAAAAAGCTGTGCTGGATTAGCATCCAACAGGTGCTTAACTTTCTCAAGATGTCTAATTTCAGCTTAGGACTCTGGTCTTAGAGACTCACGAATGAACACTTCAAACTCTGCTTTGGCAAAGCTCCTATCAAAAAAACCCTCTGCTACTCTAGCTAAAATAATGGTAGGAAGGGTTAATACTTTTTTTATGCTAGTCCAAAACCTGCTGTGCAACATAAATAAACAGGGTTTTAGTGCTGAGCAGAAGTTTCCTAAGCATAACAGTGCAGGTTAGGAAGGTTCCTGAAAGACGAAGACTGAACATCAGGGCTAACTTACATGTGTCTGTCAGCAGGATTTGAAGAGAGATTTATTTATTAAAATCAGAGCTAAGAATGCAATTCCTTTTTACTGTTACATCACCAAATGGATGCTTTTGATTATATATTCTCTTTGAGGAGTGGTGTATGACCCCAGTCTAACAGTTTGTCTTTGCGTTTGCCCCTTTGATCTTTTGCTGAACATTTTTCCCAGGGTCTGCTTAATATTTCCTCTGTAAATCAAAGGTGACTGAAAGTAACAGAAGAAAGGAAGTGATATTTGCTGTTTTTGATGACAGATTTGCAGATTAAGGAAAGCAAGCCTATTCTAATAGTAGTCAACAAGACAAAGCTGAAGTAGTGGAAGACCATATGCTATTTGCATGTTTTAATTTCCTGCAGGAGTTGTAGTGACAGAGAGGCTGATAGATCTAAACTCCAGTGTGCCTTAGACTTCTTGAATGTGCAGCATTTATTTTTGGTTCATCTTCCTTTGACTTACACCTTCAGCTCAACAACAGTTCAGTGATTCCCTAGAGGAGGACAAGAACTTCAGAAAATCAACCCCTGAAAGCTTATGTACTCTTGCCTGAAGGAACAGAGATGCTGACAGCAAATAAGAATAGTTTGTTTCCTACCCAATTTCCACTCCAATTTTCCACCTTTCTTTTTTTCCTCTTTTAAATACTTGGATCACACAATTAAATCTATTTTACACTCTCTTGCCTTGATAGATTCAGCTTCTGCCTATTCTCATTTCTTTTTCTGAAATACAGTCACCCTCTTTGATCCTTTTGCAGCTCAGCAAGAGGTTATGATCCAGAGTTTGAAAAATACAAATCAATCAATCATAGGCCACATGGGTGTCTCAACTGATTCTTATTTGCTGGGGACAGGTTTTCCTATATGTTTGTTGAATTCTCATCAGCAACAGCAATATGCAACTACCCATATGTATTTATAAATTTCAATCTGTTATCAGTCTGAAAAGTTGTTTAATGTATTTGGAGGCCACATAAATGTTTCCACCAATTATAACCTTTAGTTTTGCTGATTTATTGTTTTTATTTTCAAATGTATCCCTAGATAATGGAATTGTACTGAAAGTCATTACCATTTACAACCAAGAGACAGAATCAATGGAAGAAGTGATTCTTGAAGAGCTGCAAGTGTTCAAGGTGATCTGTGCCATTTGTGAAGTATACAAGCCTTGAATTTTCTGCACAATGATACTGTCTAAAAAAATCTGAGGATAATCAAATATATAATAATTGTCTTTTTTTTTTTTTCTGCTTATACAGTTATTTTATGACAGGAACTCTGTGTCATAGCCTAAGTACTGAAGCATATTGCAGAAATCCAAGACTGCTGTCTTTCTATATACATTCTTGGAGGTTGTAGAGTGACTTTTAATTATAAACTTACTGCATTTTGCTTATTTTTTCTTCATATCCAATTAAGCATTTAAAAGAGCATAACAGCTTGCATAAAAATGTACCTAGTGTAATCTTGGAAGATTAAGTGAGGTCCAGATAAAAGAAGACCAATCCTCAGGAAGAGTGACTGAGTTAATCTCTTTACAGTGGGCAAATCTGAATCCTAATGAGACAAAACTCTGTGTTTTAAAGAACAATCCATGACTAAACCTCAGTATTTGCTATGTGGAAAAAATAATATAATGAAATTCTCTTAGTAAGTATTAACACCATGACATATTTGCCACAAAAAGTAGGAGGCTAACCTTTTTTGCAACCACAGGGAAAATCTAACATCCAACCAGACAATTAAATCTGGTATCTGCACTCACTTGTTGCCTGCTGGGGAAAATCATAGAAATTGACTCTCTTAATAAATCTGCTTTTCAATAGACTACATCTTGCCATTGCTCCAGGAAATCTGAGCAGAGGGCAGGGAGGACAATGGCAAAAGAAGGAATTCCTGCAATTTTTTATCTTATCTTCAATGAATGCTTTATTATAGAGAACACTCCACTTATCACTTTTAAGTGGAACAAAAGAGATTCAAAGGTGGCAAGAACTAATGTCATGTTCGACAGAGAAATTGTCGTGTTCCTGTGACTCTGGGAATGCTAAATTAAGTGTTGGCTAGCTGTTTTAAATAAACTCTTTAAAAGCAATGCTTTTGAAAGTCACAGTTGCCTCCCATCTTTCTGTAGCATCAGAACATAAAGGAGGCAAAGTATCTAGCAGAGCTGAATAAGTAAACATCAGCACAATTTTAGTTATTTTTTTCTAAGAAAGGAAATATTTCCTATTTTCTAGGTACCAGTTCCTATTATTTCTATGGAAATCTCTTCCAAAAGGGTAAGTATTTGACAAGTTTGAAACTGAAGTTTGTGACTTGAATCTAACAAAACTATGAAGTGTAGGTAGATAGGTGGATGGATGCATAGATGGATGGATGGATGGATGAGTGGATGGATGCAGAGATGGATGGATGGATGGATGGATGGATGAACAAGCTCATGAAATTCAACAAGGCCAACTGTAAGGTCCTGCACCTGGGTAGGCACAATCCCAAGCACAAATCCAGGCTGGGCGGGGAATGGCTGAGAGCAGCCCTGAGGAAAAGGCCCTGGGGGACTGGGGTNTGATTCTATGATTCTATGGATGGATGGATGGATGGACGGACAGATGGACAGACAAATAGATTTAAACCATCTATAATGACATCTGGTCTGATAGATGTAGTATTTTTGTAATGTAAATTTATGGCTCTGCGTCCTATTCCTTATGAAGTGTTTATGGTTTTCAGTTCTCCAGAGTTCACACTATCATCCATATCAAAGCAAGTTACTGGCATAGTAATCACAGTAGGGATTAACTTGGCAGATGCAGCAACTCACAGAAAAGCTCCTCAATGAGAAATGCAGACAGACTTCAACTCCTTGGGGATATCAGTACTAAAAAAATCCTTTTGGGATCTCCCACGTACTCAGTTGTGCATGAAAGGCAGGGCTGGTTGAGTCTGACTCCTTTTTGAGTTTCTGCTAGTTTCTGCTAATATAAGCACCTAATTTATTACTCTTGTAAGCAGATTCTCATTTGTACCATATTACAGACATCCACACCATAGCATAGATATTCATACTGTATCACCACACGATCCCAGAATAGAGTCCTTATAACCACATAGCTATGCCTTAGATCTTAGACACTTGAGACAATATAGGTGCATATAAACATAAGTAATAAGGAATGAAAAGTGCAATAATAGGAGATATGAGTATGCCCCAAAGTATCATTTTAATCTTGGTGCCCAGTCAGTTTACATCCTTTCTGCAGATAATGTAGAAAGATGAACTCCCCAAATAGTGATTCAAAGGAGGACTTTAAGTATTCTGAGTGATTTCCTAACTTAATCTATTTTCTCCACATGGACTGTGAAAGCCCTCTCAGCATCTTTGTGGCCTCCTCTGGACCCTCTCCAACACTTCCATGTCCTTCCTGTGCTGGAGGCTCCAGAACTACACACAGTACTCCAGATGGGGTCTGAGGAGAGCAGAGAAAAGGGGCAGAATCCCCTCCCTCTCCCTTCTGCCCACACTGCTCTTGCTGCAGCCCAGCACTCGCTTGCTGTCTGGGCTGCACTCACACTGCAGACTCATGTTGAGCTTTTCATCACCCCAGAACCCCAGGGCCTTTTCCTCAGGGCTGCTTTCAGACATTCACTACCCAGCCTGGATTTGTGCTTGGGACTGTGCTTGGGAAATACTGCATAAAAAGTGAAGTAGTCTTCCTCCGTTGCACCTAGCTCCCAAGAAGTTTGCTAACTCTACTAATTCAAAAAGTGCTTGCAAAATACATAGGGAATTATTAAAAAGCTGCCAAACGAATCCATTCTTTGAAGGAAAAAGTAGTATTTTATTTTAAGGATATGGGACAAAAGAGTGAGAGAGAACAGGACAATCAGGTACAACATTTTACCCAATGAAGAGACTTCATAGTGCATGTGTGTAGGGATTCCAGAATACTGATAGTAAAGCAATATCAAGATTAAGTAGCTACATTCAGCTTGCTGAATGTAGATAAACCTGATCTTGATATAGGATGCAGTTGGGACTAAGGCACTAAGTACATACGTCTGCTACTAAGGACAATAAATGTTAACATCAGTGTTAGGAACAGGGTTGGCACCAAGTAATTTTATCTTTAAAATTAAATCTGTGAGAAGTCTATTTGGTTCAGTTTATGAGGGGAAAAAATGGTTGCATAACTTCTCATCTGGAATATTTTGGCTGATTTCATCTGACCTTGGAGTTTGTGAGTCTGTGGAGACACCCTTGCCAGGTTTGTCTCAATATCCTTATAACACTAAGCAGTCTTCACTAAATCAGTGGTACAATAAAATATGTTTCAGGGTTGAGTTAGTTATTTGCAGAGCCTGGGAAGGAATGTTCTTCTTTGATGTTCAGTTGGCTAGATATCAGATGTTTTTTGCCCTCTTCTGATGAACCAAGACATAGAGTAGTCTTTACCCCTGCTAAAAGATGAAAGAGAAAAAACCCATCTCATATGTCTCACTGGAAGTGCTCTTCATGTCTTTTGAGACAACCACACTGCAATCTTTGCAGACAAGAAAGAATTCCCTCAAAGAAGAATCCTAGATTTCTTCATTCCAACTGGCATATTGAGTTCCTGCTCCTATCATCTGGTTTACTTCAGATTAAAAAGTCTTCAAGCATTGCTACTCCCATCCTCTCCCAGTCTCTCCTGATATTTCTGAGAGTAAATTTTTTGTCACCTAATCAGATATAGGAGTTACAATTAGGAACAAAATTTAACTATCTGGATTAAAATTCCTGTTTTGTCATAGTCAAGCCAGACTAAAGGAACTACCTACATTTTACAGCTTTAAGGATTTTAGAATATTAGATTTTATGTTCTAAAAGGGGAAAATATGGACTGAGTTTGACAATTAGGATAAGCACAGCTAAAGTATTCATTAATCTTTTTTCTGAACANTCTCTCAGCCTGTCCTCCTAGGAGAGCTTCTCCAGCCCTCTGATCATCTTTGTGGCACTTGACTTGAAAAAGACGTTTATGTGAACTCACAAGATTCAGTCTTAGCACTAATGCTAAGAAAAAACCCCCAAACCCTACCAATAAATATTAAAATAGATTTTTACCAGTAAATTGGTGAGAAAGGATTGCACAGTACCAAGCACAAAAAAATCTACCTTTTATGCCTTGCTGTGCATGTTTATAAGTGACTGCACGGAAGTAGCCTCACCAAGAGCTAAATTTACTTGATAAATCCTATTTTAAGATTGAGATTGATTAAAGCTTCTCCAGATTTGAATTTCTTTGTTTAAAGTCTTCACTTTGAGTCTTTCTTTGCATATCTGTTAGGTAACAGAGAAAGATAAAGAAAGAGGCATTGGAAACTAACCTGAGAAAGAAAAAGAAGCTTAAACGTTTGTCTATTCAGACACAAAGCTTACAAAGCTGAACCTTCATAAGCAAAGAAATGCCAAAATAAACTTGTCAGTTTTACCTTCTTTTTGCTCTGCTGTCCTGTGCAAGAGACTTGAGCCTGTAATCAGATATTTTCCTACAGAGTAACTCTGCCTCCCTCAGGGCACAGGCTGGACATAACAACTGGCAAACAACTCTAAAGCTAACATTTTATCCTAACTCTGTTGGTATCAAAGGTTCCAGTGGAAGTTCTAGGAATTTAATCATTATGTGGTATTTTTGGGTATGTTTTTGTTTCTTTACCAGCAACAGCTCTACGTTGGATCTGAGTCAGTCATAGCACAAGTGAAGTTCCACCAGTGTGACATGTATGGCACTGCCTGTGCAGACTGCTGCCTGGCTCGAGATCCATATTGCGCTTGGGATGGCATCTCCTGCTCCCGGTACTATCCCACAGGAATGCAGGCAAAGAGGTGAGAAAAGCTTCTTTCTGTGATACCTGGTTTGCAAAATGCCTGTGTAAAAATCTGCTACTGTTAACAGAAAGTACTTTGAACCTTTACCTCATAAAAATAACTCTGCAGCGAGAAGATGTGTCCAGTGCTAGTTTATTACTGCATCTTTAAGGGATCTAAAAATATTCAGATTAACAGGGTGGCATCAATTGCAATAGGAGGAATATTTTTTTTGTGAATGAAGCATAGTGCTTTGTAATATTTTATTTTACATTACTTTTAAACAACCATAAGTTTCCTTATGCATCTTTTGATCTGCAGAGGAAAGATCCTTTAGAACCACTATTTTGGTAGTATTATACAGCTGCAATAGCACATGTGACAGGATTTATAGGAAGGGGTGTGGGGGGGTGGGGGAAATAGAATTTATAGTCAGANCAATGGGTTTAAAGTGACAGAGGGGAGATTGAAACTCGATGTTAGGAGGAAGTTGTTTGCAGTGAGGGTGGTGAGACACTGGCACAGGTTGCCCACGGTGGTTGTTGCTGCTCCCTCCCTGGAGGTGTTGAAGGCCAGGTTGGAGGAGGCCTTGAGTGATCTGTACTAGTGGGAGGTGTCCCTGCCTATGGCAGGGAGTTGGAACTGGATGATCTTTGAGGTCTCTTCCAACCTTACCGTTCTATGATTCTATGAAACACCAGTCAAAATGAAACTGGAGTATCTGCAAAAGCTAAGGGTGGACTTAGGTTTTCTCCACTGAATTTGTAAAGACAAGTCAGGCCAGAGGCCAGTTCAAATCAAAAACCTAATTTGCGTGCTTTAATTCTATCGTTGGAGAGACTTCTTTCTATCACTATTCACTTATTAATGGCTCACCAAGCCACTTTCCATCATTTACCAGCAGTCCTGCCTAAGTGGAGAAGTCTCATGTGAGTTGATATTGGCAAATGTGACATTTGTCTGCAAGAAAGGCCAGAAGAAGGATCCAGGAAACGGCATAACTGTCAATCTGACCTTGGTGTTGGTCATGGAGCAAATCATTTTGAGTGCCATTATGCAGCGTGTGCAGGGCATTTGGGTAATCAGACCAAATCAGCATGGGATCATGAAGGGCAGGTCCTGTTTGACAAACCTGATTTCCTCCAACCCATTTAGCGCATGATAGAAGGCTGTGAATGTTGTTTACCTAGAATTCAGTAAAGATTTTGACACTGTCTTTCAAAACATCCTCCTGGAGAAACTAGCTGGACATGGCTTGAATGGGTGGATGTTTCACTGGGTTAAGAATTGGCTGGATGGCTGAGCCCAAAGAGTGGTGGTGAACTGTTAAATTCAGTGGGCAGCCAGTCACAAGTGATGTTCCCCACAACAGACATTTTCCTGGGGTATTCTAGAAGACAATAAGCAGAGAAAGCATTAAGTAACTTTTTTTTGAGGGGAGGGTTAGAGCGCATTAAAATGTGAAAATGAAAAACAGCCAAAAAATCAGCATTATAAATAATTAATCCGTAATTTAGGTTAAACTGTGTAAGAAATCTATACCACTTTTACAAACAGGCTTTCTAATGCCTCTTGTAAGGAAGTAAGCAGGCTCTGTTTTTTGGTTCAGTGTGAGAAGAGTCTAGCTAAAATTTTCAGTCCTCAGTTTAAGAAAGATGAGTAGAGTATCTGTATAATGGGCCAGGGTATTAATTTCCTACAGCATAAGCAGAAATTGGAATGTCGTAATTATAAAACATATGAGTGTTACAAGTTACATGTAAATGTCATTTTGGGGGTTAAAAATTTCCCAGTAACCCTATAGGACTGTGTCAGCATTTATATTGTTCTCCAGGCTACTTATTGTCCAAGAAAAGATAAGATTCTGTCCTGAACTCTGTTGTACATTTTTAACATATTTCTCACCTAAGACAATTTCCAGAGTAGCAGCCCTTAAGTCTTCTGACACATGCATTTAGCTAGAGTTGAATGACATGGGCAGCACCCCAGGCACCTTCCTGTGCCTTACCTCCCTAACATTCATCAGATCTGTCTCTAAAAGAGGAAAATACTGCTGTTCCTGCCCTCCTGAAGATAAGCACTGCAGTAGTGAAGAAGGGATTTACAGTCAAATGAATGTTCCTGAAGTCTGCAGACCTTGGTTTACATAGATGAGTTTAGAAGAACACAGCAAGAATTAATAATGTTGAGAAGGATGGATGGCCTTTGTTTTGTTCACTTTAGCTCATAGCTGAAGCTCAGAGTATTTTAAATTTATGAGCTTACACTAACTGTGTGATACGTGGAGAAGCAGGGAATGCTACTCAGAACGTGTCGATGGAAGTTGTTTTAAATTGCCTCTGCTGGGTACTAGGTGGAGACCACTGCTGGAAAAGACAGGTCTCAGTAGATAGCATGGAATTTCCTGATACCAAGTGATNTGTGGCCAGCAGGAGGTTGCTTTCTTCTCTCAGGCAACCAGCACCAGAACAAGAGGTCACAGTCTCAAGCTGCACCAGGGGAAGTTTAGGCTGGAGGTGAGGAGAAAGTTCTTCACTGAGAGAGTCATTCCCCACTGGAATGGGCTGCCCAGGGAGGTGGTGGAGTCACCGTCCCTGGAGATGTTGAAGGTGGGTTTGGACGTGGCACTTGGTGCCATGGTCTAGTCTGGAGGTCTGTGGTAATGGGTTGGACTTGATGATCTTTGAGGTCTTTTCCAACCTTGGTGATACTGTGATACTGTGATCCTGAGAAAGCAAAAACCCTATCATGGCTGGTTTGAATTTCAGATAAAATAAACACTACATCCCAGAGCACACACATCTTATTTGGCTTTGTATAGGGTAGTACAAGAAATGTGAGTACAAGAGACATTGGAGAGCACTTGATCTCTCTGTTCCTGTCAGCCCTCACTTCATAAGGACTTATGGATCTGTGCCTTATAGTACAGCATGCTTGACCTGGCTTTAATACCACCATCTGCTCAGTGATGGGCTTTTGACAGGTAAAAGCAGCAGGGCTAGTACAGGAAGAGCACTGCTAAGAACTCCCTCTTTAATTCCAGTCCTACTGGTGAGGATTGTGATCCTAATGATCCTGCAGGTAAAGGCTATTGATCCTAATGCCTCTGAGATATGACAACTGTTTAGAGAAATATGAAACATAAAAGCTGTAGACTCAGACACAAACAGGCTATAGGGAGATCTGCAACAAAAATACAAAAACCACCCCTCTGCTTGACAACTGGTTCCTAATGTGTTGAATTTTGAAAGCATATTCCTTGAAAACTAATAGTCTGAATAGTTAATTAAATATAGGATTTAATTAAAGATAAACAAAACCCAAGCCCCCAATACACTATCTTGGTGCTGGCAGTGGATCACACAGTGTCATGGTAGTTNAGGCTGCAGAGCCCCAACTCTCGCAGCCTGTCCTCAGAGCAGAGCTGCTGCAGCCCTCTGAGCATCTTGGTGGCCTCCTCTGGACCCACTCCAACAGTTCCATGTCCTTCCTGTGCTGGGACCTTCAGAACTGTACACAGTAATATATGTACAAGTATATCTGACATACTGCAAATATTTGGGATGCTAGATGGAAATCATATTGCATCACCTTCCATGAAGTATGGTTGAGAAAGAAGAGAGGTCCAGGACTTAAATTAATTTTGTGATCTGATTGAGGCAGGTTCCATTTTTAATCTAAAGAAGCCCTAAATTCTACAAGTGAGACTCTTTGCTGTGCCAACTCACCATGCAGGCTGAAAAAGGGCTGAAGTAGTTTAAAAATGTCTTTCAGCTTCAATAGATCTGGCAACCTCTGATTCCTTAGCTAATATTAAGAAACCAACAGTTGCCTTCCTGGCTCCTCTCCTCTCTAGCCTCTTTCTCTGTTACATTGTCAAATTCAAAACATACTTCTCATCTCTCATGGCTAACAAGGAAGCTTCTAATAGATGCTTCACCTCACATCTGTAGAGTTTTCCCCTGCATTATCCTGTCCTTCCTTTCTGCCTGCCTGCAATTGGGTGCCTAGGCTGAAGTGGGGAGGTTCTATGAGATTTTGTTCTGCAAGTACAAATTTATTCTACTGATTCACTTCTGCAAACCTCAATGCCTTTTCTCCCTGAGACTTTTCAACTCTGCCTTATCTATCCTTGGGACAAAGAAACATGAGGATAATGGTGATGATAACTGTATTGCTTGCTTTCAGATAATTTCTACTAAGTTCCTGAAAGCACAGAGTTACAGACTGAAATCTAAACTCATGATGTTATACATTGCAAAAGACACTTCCACAGATTCAGTACATTTGCTAGTTTCTGGAAATTGTTCCTTGGAGTAGCTGATCTCAGGAATGGTTTGGTACTCTTATTATTCATGGAATTCTAAAATGATTGCTTGGAAAAAAATAATAAATACCAAGCTTATGTGTGGAAAAAAAAAATCTCTCAGCATCTCCTTGTCTTTCAAGACTTCTCTGTATTTTCATCTCATTCTTCAAAAAAGTAACAAGTTAAGGCACTGGTAAAAGTACCTTTCACAGTCTTTTACTCACAACTGTAAAATTCCATCAAACAAACATTTCTTTTTCTTGAATATTTCTAATAACTGAGGAAATATCTTGTTCTACAGGATTAGAATTTTTCTAGCTCTGCAATGAGCTAAAAAAGAGTAAATAATACAGGCCTGCTAACTGTCCTGTTCCTGCTAGATAGGGCTGCTGGGGCTGACAGCTGAGGGGTTTTCTTGTTTGTTTTTTTCTTCAAAGCTAATGTTTACAGTATTTATGTGTGATCATGTAAGAGACTGTTTCTTCTACACGGATATGCAAAGCTGGTGGCAGCATTATTCAGCACTGACACTGCAAAACTCTTTGCAAGTACAGCTGCAGTATCTATTCATTACAATGGCAACTCCCAGGGCATGATAAAGCTCCTTTGCTATCTCAGAACCTCAGGTTTTATTTAATAATGTACATGTATTTTTTAGCACTTATGCCTACAAGGCCCAACAGAGTCCCCAGCAGATTCCCCTGGAACAACAATGGCAAAACACTGATTCTGCTCTGAATATCAGTAAAGGTTAAAGCTGTCTTCTTAATTCATTAGCACCATTGGATCAAAGTCTGCATGTGGGACAGAACTCAGGAAATAATCACTCTATAATTCCAATTTAGAAATGTTAAGAGTAAGATCTATAAGCAAGGTCTTTATATAGTGTAAATAGAGTTTCAGTGAGTTCAATTTGTGCCAAATAAAATTTCTGCCTTTGTATTCACATAGTGCTGGAGAAAGGCATTACTTAAGTGATAAATACCAGGAATAACAAAACTGTTTGGCTTTGCTTGCTTCTATCATATGTGATATCTATACTGTACACATACCAGCCTGGCCTTAAACACCTCCAGGCATGGGGCATTCACAACCACTCTGGGCAACTTATTCCAGAGTCTCACTACTCTCATACTGAAGAACTTCTTCCTAAGATCCAGTCTAGTCTTCCTCAGCTTCATACCATTCCCCTTTGTCCTATTGCTAGACACCCTTATGAAAAATCCCTCTCCAGCTTTTCTGTAGTCTTCCTTCAGGTATTGGGAGGCAGCTATAAGGTACCCCTGAAGTCTTCTCTTTTCTAGGCAAAACAACCCCAGCTCCCTCAGCTTATCCTCATATCAGAGCTGTTCTAGCCCTTGGATCATCTTTGTGGCCCTCCTCTGGACTTGATCCAACAGCTCTGTGTCCTTATGCTGGATGCAGAACTGGATGCAGTGTTTGAGGTGGGGGGTCTCACAAGAGCAGAGTAAAGGGGTGGAATCCTCTCTTACACCCTACTGGCCTGTTATGAGTGATGTAAAATTAATAACTGATATTAATTTTGATATCCAGGCAGAGATTGTTAATAACTATGAAAATTGTTTATTAACATGAAATCTTGCCAGGAAACTTATTTACAAGGTTTGAAACCCATGGTTTGGAAATTTATACACACAGGGAACAGGCAAAACTGGAACACTTTAAGAGGTAAGCAGCAAGTGCAAACATTTTACTGGAAGAGAAGGTTTTAGTGGTCACTATACTGCTTGTGGTTCATTACCCTGCTTAGCCACTGGATGGATGGAGGAAGCTCCTTTCTGCCTATGGCAGAAGGCAGTTAGTGATTACAAGAGGCTTTAACTATTCACTCACAAAATATTATGGGACAGTACGCAAAGCATGTGGAGGGGTTGCTGTCAGTGGTCTCAGAGCCATTAGAGGCTTTGCAGTTTCCCAGGCTCTTCTCTCAGGCAGCTGGAGTCTGGCACAGTCTCTGACCTGGTTCCTCCTGACTCCCCATTCAGCAGCAGCCTTGCAGAGGGGCAGGCAGGATGCAATGCCATGGGCAGGCTTGGCACAATGTCACGCAGGCTGTGCAGATCGATCATATGGAGGCATTTGGAGGCTGTTCCTGGTTGTGGAGTTCCAGACAACTCAGGATGTAATGAGTTAGCAAGCAAGCGTGGGCAGAGGGCACCTTGTATTACCTGCTCATCCCTTTTTATCAATATAGCCCGAGATTAATGGGCCTTTGGACATAGATTAACCAATCAGGATGGCACTTTGCCAAGCTTGACCATATTAGGTGAAGCAAGGACTTTTGTCCTCTTTCCCGTGGTTGCTTCCCCCAGCACAGAGGGAGGGGGAGCAGGGGAACATATCCGGGCAGGCCACAGTCCTTAGACTAAGTGGCTCCAGGTTCTTTGTTCTCTTTCCTGCGGTAGCTTCTCCCCAAAACAGAAGGAGGGAGAACAGAAAAACATGTCTGGGCAAGGCAGGGCATGGATAAGCCTATTTTGTCCTGCTTAGGCCTACCACAACATGGCCACACTCTTCTTGATGCAGCCCAGGATACTCTTTGCCTTCTGGGCAACATGACTGCACTGCCAGGTCATGGTGAGTTCCTCATCATTCACACCCCCACATCTGGGGAGACTGATTATCAATTGACACCTCTAAGTTACAGGAGGACAGAAGAACTGCCATTCACATATATGGCAAGCTGTTTTAAACTTAAAAAGGAAAATACCCTTGGCTTCCAGAGAAAATCCTAATATGGGCTAAACCCTTGTATGTGACTCTTGCTGACACTGAGTTGTGCCCAGTTGATTCAGAGTTGTTATAGCACTGACATCAGTGTTGTTACGTAGAAACAGGACATGCAGTTGTGTCTTTTCCCTAGATAAATTTATTTTCTTTTATTTTTTTTTTAATGTTTGATATCCCAATAGTCTGAATAGAGAGAAAATACTGAGGCACAAATGAGTACTTATCACAACACTGCTAAATTTTTAGGAAGCAAGATTTAACTTCATATGTTTCTTAATTCCTTAATGATTTAACTTCATATGTTTCTTAATGACAGAAGCTCAACAACCTGTTGACTAAACCTGTTATCTCAAACAGTTGCTGTTTTTTTCTCCTCCAGACGTTTCCGCAGACAAGATGTTCGACATGGAAATGCAGCACAGCAGTGCTTTGGCCAGCAGTTCATTGGTAATCTACTCACACATTTACAAATTACAAGTAAATGGCTGGAATGGAGAGTACAGACAGTCACGAGTAGGAGGCAGACCACCTTCTCACCTGGATTATTTCTGGCATATTCCTATAAAAAGTTGTAAGAGTCATGAGAATAAACCCATGTCATCCAGATTTAAGAAGTATTTTGGTTTGATGGCAAGGTCAGGTGCATTCAGGTAGTCTTGCAGCACTGTCATTCAGACTAAGGAAGTGGCTAATGCATTTCAAGGCCTTCCAACAGAAAGGCAAGTGGAAAGATGTGGCAGAAATAAGAAACAACAGGGGTGCACCCTGAAATGAATATGAAGTACCGACAGGACACTGAACCAGAATTGAAGGAGCTCCATGGTGATGACATGTCAGAACACAAATGTTTCTTTAGAAGCCTCAACGAGATTTGTCTCAAAAAAAAATATTGTATCTGATGTTGTTGTCCTTGTCCAAACCCTGGAAAGTGATAATTTCAAACACTGGTACTGCAAATTACAAGACAAACAGGAAAAAGTTGCCTGGATATCCTGAGTATTTTGGATATTGCCCAACATATTAGAAGGAAAATTCAAATGTAAAAAGGTTCTTTTAGATAGATAGCTAGATAGAAAGATATTTTAAATATTAAATATTAAATAGATATTTTTTTACCAGAGAATTGAAGTCCATTATAGCATATAGTAGATTTTGGAAAAGTATATTCCAATATGAAATGTTAATCATATAGTAAGATTGAAACACGACACAGAAATCACAGTAGTGTCCAACCCTGTACTTTATTTAGGATATAAATATGATTGGTCCCAAGGTTATTTCTCACTAATACTGAAGATGTTTTCATTAAGGAAGCAATTTGTCTCCACTGGTGTACCATCTCTCTTATCTTCCTTCAGATGTTTTGTTGAGTGGGAAAGCAGAACTGAGTTTTGGTTCGTTTCATTCATCTTGTTTTTTATGAGCACCCTTAGGCCAAAACTGTAAATTCATTTTACATATGTACAACGTGGGTATTTATAATATTAGTTAGGTTATTTATAGTTTTTCAAAGTTTCCTTCTGCAAAAAACTATCTACTCTCATTTTTATCCCTAAAGATATTTAATCATTTATTTTCTTTAAGGATGTATTGAATCTTTCAATGGATGAAAAAGAGACAAACTCTTCACAAGAATCAAGCAGAATCAATTGGTAGTGTGAAAGGCTGAGATCTGTTTCTATTTGTACAATCTAAGCTGAATCGTGGCACAATTTGGTCTCTTTATCTTATGGCCAGATCCTGTGCTAGTCAGATCATGGGAAAATTAACTTACCAGATCAGATCTTTGTCAAACATTTTTCAGTCACTATCTGGTTGGTTCTGAATTAAATTTCATTCTTAGAAGTAGATATACTCTGAATATGGAATGCAACAAGTATTGGTAGTAGAACATATTTTAAAAACATTTCTTTTCCTCCCAGGTGAAGTTCTGGAGAAGACTGAGGAGCGACTTGTTTATGGAATAGAGTACAACAGCACCCTTCTGGAGTGCACCCCTCGGACTCTACAAGCAAAAGTAATCTGGTTTGTCCAGCGAGCACACGAAACTAAGAAAGAAGAGGTAAATATTCTTATACACTAACTTTGTAACTGAAAGAGATCACTGGTAGCAATGTTACCTCTTCACCAAAAGGCCTCTAATTGATTGCTGAAATGTACATGGACTCTTCAGCCTGGGGAAGAGAAGGCTTCCAGGAGACCTTAGAGTAGCCTTCCAGAATCTGAAGGAGGCCTCCAGGAAGGCTGGGGAGGGACTATTGACAAGGACTTGTAATGACAGGACAAGGGGCAATGGGTTTAAAGTGACAGAGGGGAGATTGAAACAGGGTGTTAGGAGGAAGTTGTTTGCAGAGAGGGGGGTGAGACACTGGCACAGGTTTCCCAGGGAGGTTGTGGCTGCTCCCTCTCTGAAGGTGTTCAAGGCCAGGTTGGAGGAGGCCTTGAGTGAGCTGTACTAGTGGGAGGTGTCCTTGCCTCTGGCAGGGGGTTGGAACTAGATGATCTCTGAGGTCCCTTCCAACCTTACCATTCTATGATTCTGTTAGGGAAAATTATTATGTTCATCTGCTCTCCTGAATTAATACACCTGAGAATTTCATCTAGTGTTTGCATTCACTGCCTTGAACACAAGTGTTAGAAATGTGGTAGTCACAAAGTGGTGAGCACCCCTAATGTTCTGGGTGGCAATTGCTTCATCTTTGTGCAAGCTCGCTTTTGAAGCAATAGCCTTGAGTTGGCACAGGTGAGGTGCAGGCACCCGAGTTCTTGAACTGTCCCCACAGCAGCCTCTCATGGGTGCTTGACTAAAAAGAAAGGGGAGCAGAGAAGCAATCTGTTTGAGGCAAATTTCTGTGATGGCAGAGAAACAATTTGTGTGGAACAAATTTCTATGGGGACATGGCATCCACATCCTGATAGAATTAGGTTAATTGTTGGACTTGGTGATTTTAGAAGGCTTCGAGGAGACCTTATAGTAGCCTTCCAATATCTGAAGGGAGCCTCCAGGAAGGCTGGGGGGGGACTATTGACAAAGTCTTGCAATGACAGGACAAGGGGCAATGGGTTTGAAGTGGCAGAGGGGAGATTGAAACTGGATGTTAGGAGGAAGTTGTTTGCCGTGAGGGTAGCAAGACACTGGCACAGGTTGCTCAGGGAGGTTGTGGCTGCTCCCTCCCTGGAGGTGTTCAAGGCCAGGTTGGAGGAGGCCCTGAGTGACCTGTACTAGTGGGAGGTGTCCCTGCCTATGGCAGGGGCTTGGAACTAGATGATCTTTGAGGTCCCTTCCAACCTTTCCATTCTATGATTCTATGATAATTCTGTGATCCTGTGCAGTATCTGTGAACGTCTCAAAAACATTTGTCAATGTGCAACAGAAATCACAGAGACAGGTCAGCTGGAAAATGCTTATTTGTCTTCCATCCAGTAGTTTATTTACATGTTTCAACCTTATTTCCCCTTGTGATTTAGCCATGAGTGACTAATCCATGCTGGAAAAACACATAGCTATCTACTCCATTATCTGTTCTTCCATGCTTGCCAGATTCTCCAGACCGCTTTCCTTTCTTAGCCCAATCTCTTCTTTAAGTGTACATTTTTGTTACCTAAAAACTGTAAATTCAAAATCTTGCATCTCTAACCTTCCTCTCCAAATTTAATCGTGTATTCACGAAAACACAATTCAGAATTAATTGCACTGATTTAGTGTAACAGTCAAAGCTTGTGCTCTATATCTGCATCAATTTATTTTTCAGGTGAAGACTGATGATAGAATAATCAAAATGGACCTCGGTCTCTTGTTCCTGAAGCTGCATCGGCTGGATGCAGGGATCTATTTCTGTCAGACAGTGGAACACAGCATTGTTCACACTGTCAGGAAAATCACTCTGGAAGTAGTTGAGGAAGAACGTGTAGATGAAATGTTCAATAAAGACTATGAGGAAGAGATACCTCACAAAATGCCATGCCCTATTCAGAGTAGTATACCTCAGGCATCAAAACCGTGGTACAAGGAATTCCTTCAGCTAATAGGCTACAGCAACTTCCAGAGGGTGGAGGAATACTGTGAAAAAGTGTGGTGCACAGATAAGAAGAGAAAAAAGCTGAAAATGTCTCCATCGAAGTGGAAATATGCCAATCCTCAGGAGAAGAAAGCAAGAATCAGGCCAGAGCACTACCGGCTGCCCAGGAACGTAGCTGACTCTTGATGGACAAAATCCACCCATCCATTGTTTCTGGGGGAAATTTTATTGGACTTAAATGAGAGGGAGAAATAGGTCTTGGTTTTGGTAAATGACACAGGTTTATATATATAAAAAAAATATTGGGATTGAAAGCAAAAATGCTATGGTAACTTCTACTGTACACTCATGGTGACTGTTGGAAGCGTTTTAAACAAAATCTTCTAAATGATCTGATTCTAAGTAGGTCAATGCAGTCAGCATTTTGCATTAGGGAGGACTCGACAATCTTCAGAATTTGAGTGCTTGAATCAGTTTCCTGTGTGGACCTTGCTTCTGCTGTATATTGTTGCACATGATGGCATATTTAACACATGCAAATAGCTAAGCATTCACAAGTGGATGGAAACTGTGACACTTTGTTTCACAAATTCTCATGCTTCTGAAAATGTCGCCTCTTAAGATCTTTCTTTTTGATTGTGACTTGTCTGAGTGTATCACTGAGAACAGTGAGTTGTGTTAATACAGTGGACTGCTGTTTCTAAAGATAATGAAGGAAAATCCTATTTCATTTTTCTGTGTTATCAGTCATTTATCAAGTGCAGCGTGCTCTCACGAGCTCAGTAATTTTGCCCAGTAACTTGATATAAGTAAAATGCATGCTGAGAACACAAACATAATTGAATTATTCGACTTAACTATGAAAAAGAAACTTGGAATGGTGGTTTAGCTAAAAAACGAAATCTTTTTTCCTAGCAATGAACATTGCCTTAGCAATAACAAGCATTGAGAGAGTGCCCTCTTGTGGTTAAACGAAGCAACATCCAATATGATCATCTATGAGAGCACTGTATTGCCCAGACCCACAGCTGGTTTGTTTTCAGCACACGCTTCTAGATTCAGTGTGCTAAATCCACAAATTTAAGGCCTCGAGGAGACCTTATAGTAGCCTTCCAGTATCTGAAGGGGGCTACAGGAAGGCTGGGGAGGGATTATTTAAAAGGCCTTGCAATGACAGGACAAGAGTCAATGGCTTTAAACTGGCAGAGGGGAGATTGAAACTGGATGTTAGGAGGAAGTTGTATGCAGTGAGGGTGGTGAGACACTGGCACAGGTTGCCCAGGGAGGTTGTGGCTGCTCCCTCCCCCGAGGTGTTCAAGGCCAGGTGGAGGAGGCCTTGAGTGACCTGTACTAATGGGAGGGATCCCTGCCTATGGCAGGGGGTTGGAATTAGATGATCTTTGAGGCCCCTTCCAACCTTACCATTCTATGATTCTATGATTTAAAAGGCAGTATTGGAAGTCATTTATATTGGAAAGAAAGCATTTAAAACAAGGAATGCTTTATGTTGTTAATGTGCTTTTTGGGTAAAATACAGTCATAAAAGTTAGGATGTAGGTTAAAAAGAAGTACAGCATGATGCCACTTTGTTTCTATACTTTCAGGGTTTGTTCCGGGTAAAAATTTTCCTGATATGTGATTTGGTCAGAAGGGTTGCTTTGCTGCTCTTCTGAGTGGTACTGGGTGAGGACATCAAAGAAGTCACTTAAAATCTAGGTCTTTCAAGACTTATTTTAAAACAAGCAAACAAACAAACAAAAACCAACAGAACAAAGCAACACAAAGCAAAACAAAACCAAAGACCATTAAAAATCTTTCTTTAAGTACAAGAAACTGAATACAGCAAAGTTAGCATTTCACTGTGTGAGGAATTTGATATTACAATATCAAAAGTAAATTTAAAGCAAGTCGAAGACGTTGTAAGGACAAAGGTGTCACAAAGGAGTTACTCTTCAAATGAGAACGTGATGCCAACAGGAGAAATAGCCAAGGTGATACAGACTTCGAGGGCACCAAGAAAACATACCAGGAATTCACCAAACCCAGAGCCTCATGCTGAGTTTCAACTTCTAATCAGGAAACAGAATTGATCATAGAATCGTAGAATCATAGAATGGTAAGATTGGAAGGGACCTCAAGGATCATCTAGTTCCAACCCCCTGCCATGGGCAAGGACACCTCCCACTAGCACAGGTTACTCAAGGCCTTCTCCAACATGGCCTTGAACACTGCCAGAGAGGGAGCATCCACAACCTCCCTGGGCAACCTGTGCCAGTGTCTCACCACCCTCACTGTAAAGAACTTCCTCCTAACATCCAGTTTCAATCTCCCCTCTGCCACTTTCATTACAAGACCTTGTCAATAATCCCTCCCCAGCCTTCCTGTAGGCCCCCTTCAGATATTGGAAGGCTACTCTAAGGTGTCCTGGAAGCCTTCTCTTCTCCAGGCTGCAGAGCCCCAACTCTCTCAGCCTGTCCTCACAGCAAAGCTGCTGTAGCCCTCTGATCATCTTTGTGGCCTCCTCTGGACCTGCTCCAACACTTCAATGTCCTTCCTGTGCTGGGGGCTCCAGAACTGTACACAGTTTAGACTCAGAGGGAATTCACAGCCTGGATAGCAGGGGTTTGCTAGGTTTGTAATATTAACAAATGCAGCAATCAATGCAAATCAATGTTTTACAAACAGGCTGTATGCTGGAGGATTCCACAGCTGCTGGCTGAGCTTTGTTGTGCTCCTCTGGGAGCATGGGCTCTGAAAGGAGCCTGTAGGCACATTGTTATTACCCAGAATATGAGGAAAACTGGCTTTCACCTTGTGTTGGTATGACAGTAGATAATGTCTCTGTCAGCTATCAGTGTTAAGGAAATCAATTTATCTGAGGGTTTGCACTTTGTTTAGCTAGAATTCCTATCTAAGTGATGGGACTGGACACTGTGCACAGGCTTGCACACAGTTGCTAACTTTGATGTGATACAGGACACTGGGTAGCTTCACTTTTCTGTGATAGTTTAATGGAACTCAGTTGCAGTTAGGATCCTCTGTCTGTTTACAGTTATACGGAAAATAACTATCATTGACAGCTGTGGCAGAGGCAACACAAACTGCACAAGCATCCCTGATTTAAATTTAATCTCCTACACATTCCTTACTGGCATCCTTGATGGGGAGTTGTTAAAACACTACTGAAATCCTTTTCTGATGAATTTTGGAGTCCACTTCTTTTCAACAGTAAGGCTAGCTATAGTTTACTACTTCTGATTCATTTGCTACAATGTAGTGCCAAATGTACCATCGATGGACTATTAGAAAAGAGTAACAGCATCTCCATCTGCTGGAACAAATCTAACTTGGTGTATCATTCTCTGAGAGTTCAGGTGGAAATCATCTGATGTGCAAATCAGGATTCCTGATTTAATGCAAGGGTGTGGATTTTTAGCTCCTCATCCCTTTAGTGGTTACATGTGGAGAATTTCATTAATTTTTTACATACTCTTTAAAAATTAAATTTCTTGCTCACACCTTGCTACTTTCATGGTTGCAAAGTCTGTGAGAATTCAGAACTGCAAGGTCTCGTTCAAAGAGTGCTATGACATCTGTGGAAGCAGACAAAGAGTGACAATGTATTTTGGAAGGATACACACAAATGTGCTCATTTATAGACAATGTTATTTAAAATGCTTCTTTGTATATTTGGGGGGGGGGGGGAGGGGGCGTTGTCTGCTGCTTTCCGTTATGAGCGTGATGTATTTTGTATGTGCATGAAGTTGTCAAATTATAAATACAATTAAGACTCATACTTGGCTGAAATAATCTGTGTATTATTTCCCACAGTTTATTTTCACCAGGCAGTATGATTGCGTGGAGATCACCAGTGACACATTGTTATTTACAGATGGCCTTCATCGTGCATTTTGTGAGCAGAGATCTCAGATCAGGGCAGAGAGATGTCGTTATACTGCTGCCAGGTGGGAAACTGTGCACAGGGTAATGGGGGATTTCTTCTGTTGATGTCAGGTAGGTTTAGGAAAGCTATGATTGGAACATCATCTGCTGCATGAATGCATTTTGAGAGTGAAATCATAGAATCATAGAATAGTAAGGTTGGAAGGGACCTCAAGGATCATCTAGTTCCAACCCCCTGCCATAGGCAGGGACACCTCCCACTAGTACAGGTCACTCAAGGCCTCCTCCAACCTGGCCTTGAACACCTCCAGGGAGGGAGCAGCCACAACCTCCCTGGGCAACCTGTGCCAGGGTCTCACCACCCTCACTGCAAACAACTTCCTCCTAACATCCATTCTAAATCTCCCCTCTGCCAGTTTAAACCCATTGCCTCTCATCCTGTCATTACAAGTCCTTGTAAATAGTCCCTCCCCAGCCTTCCTGTAGGCCCCCTTCAGATACTTAAAGCCAGAAGATTCTAATTGGTGGAAATTCACGGAGAAACAACAACTTGGTTAAAACCTTTTGTGGTCAGCTTGTACAAAGATTGTTGTCACCTCATACAAACTACTGTGCTCTCAGATTCTGTTGGGACATCAAACCAGGAGAGTGATGTCTTCTACATCTCAAAATTGTCTTTTAAGATCTACACCAATTTTCTGTTGCACAAAACAGATCTCTTTATACAGGTAAGAAAGAAACATAATTGTCCTACATCCAGGTGTCAAATAGCAGTGTTAAGAGTCATATTTGAAGAAGTACTTGGATTAATTAACATAGTTACAGAGCATCTCTTGTTCTTTTATTTTCTATAATTTAGGGGAGAAATCAGGGTTTTTTTCCCCCTGAAAGTAGTAGCCAGCCAGTTTCTTTTTTTAAAAAGTCCATTAATCTCTTTAGTCTATTTTGGAGCAGTGAAGCTGGAGTTATTTATGTAACTTTATGTCTCTGGGTCCAGAAGGCATAAATGCCTCTGAAAGCTGCACTGTCCAGATAAGCTCAATGAAAGTGAGCTTTTCTACATCTGTCTCCTAGCAGGCTGCCTGCAGCTCCTATCAGCCCTGCAATCCTGTTCAGCTCACCAAATTACTGCCTTTAAAGGAGACTTCATGTCCAACTAACATCAGTATTTATCATAAACGAAGCCACAACTGACAAGTCTTGCCTTTGGGTGACAGTTACCTTTTCCACTAGTAATGAGTGGGAGTTTTTTGTTTTGTTTACTGTTTGTTGGTTGTTTGTTTGTTAATTTTAATTCTTCAAGGAAATAAGTTATCTGACTAGCATTATCAACAGAAAGGCGGCAGAGCAAAATTATTAGTTACTGTGAGTTAATCAACATTTTACAGTGCAGCATGCATTTCTAAACCAATTTACCAAACACCAACCCAACCCACCACTGTAATCCTATTTCACAAACCTACTTTGTCCCTTTGGGCTATGACTCTCACAGTTCAACCAGGAAATACATACCTAAGCCTCTGCACACATGTGATCATAATTTGCTGAAGTGAGAAATGCAGGACTGAGCATAATTCAGAGTAACTGGAGCACAGCAGCCTTGGCTGGCCAAATCCTAGATTTCCTGAGACCCATATCTAGAAAGAGCAGATTTAATTGCAAGAGGAGCAGGCTGGATCTGTCAGTGGTTTGGTGAGTGAAAGTTACTGTTTCAGAAGATCTGTGGGCTGAAGAATTGTTGTAACTTACTTCACCAGACTTCCCTAAGTGTAACGCTCAGCAAACCTCATTGGAAAAGATAGGTCTCTTTTCTTGTGATGCCAGTTAATTCAGCTGCAGAACTTGAAGCCTTTTAGAGTATTTTTGCACATTTTCAAAGAGTCCGGTTCAAAGGACAGTATAGGATTGCATTTAATATGGGTGCATTTGTATTCAAATTGTGATTATTCTGAATCACAGAACCACAGAATGTTAGAAAGTAGAAGGGCTCATCAATTCCAACCCCTTTGCCAAAGCACCTGGGTAGGCACAATCCCAAGTACAAATCCAGGCTGAGTGGTGAATGGCTGAGAGCAGCCCTGAAGAAAAGGACCTGGGGGTCTGGGGTGGTCTGGAAAACTCAACATGAGGCTGCAGTGTGAGTGCAGCCCAAACAGCAACTGTGTGCTGGGCTGCAGCAAGGGCGGTGTGGCCAGCAGGGCAAGGGAGGGGATTGTGCCCCTTTGCTCTGCTCTCCTCACACCCCACCTGGAGTCCTGTGTGCAGTTCTGGAGCCCCCAGCACAGGAAGGACATGGAAGTGTTGGAGCGGGTCCAGAGGAGGCCACCAAGATGCTCAGAAGGTTGCAGCAGCTCTGCTGTGAGGACAGGCTGAGAGAGTTGGGGTTCTGCAGCCTGGAGAAGAGAAGGTTTCCAGGAGACCTTAGAGTAGCCTTCCAGTATCTGAAGGGGACCTACAGGAAGGCTGGGGAGGGACTATTGACAAGGTCTGGGAATGCCAGGACAAGGGGCAATGGGTTTGAACTGGCAGAGGGAAGATTGAAACAGGATGTTAGGAGGAAGTTGTTTGCAGTGAGGGTGGTGAGACACTGGCACAGGTTGCCCAGGGAGGTTGTGGCTGCTCCCTCCCTGGAGGTGTTCAAGGCCAGGTTGGATGAGACCTTGAGAGAGCTGTACTAGTGGGAGGTGTCCCTGCCTATGGCAGGGGGTTGGAACTAGATGATCTGTCCCTTCCAGCCTTAACATTTACCGTTCTATGATTCTATGAATGTAGGATCAGTGTGAGCAAAAGCCCTTCCCACTTTCTTTGGTAACTTCCGAGGCTGAAGCTGCTGAGGGCATTGTGACTTCTACAGTTTGTGAGAGGGAGCATGCCCCAGCAGAGATGACTCTTGCCATAGGCTGTTTTCAGTGTGTTCAAACGCAGCTCTGCTTTGTCCTAGGGGATTAGACAACACATAGAATCATAGAATGGTAAGGTTGGAAGGGACCTCAAGGATCATCCAGTTCCAACCCCCTGCCATAGACAGGGACACCTCCCACTAGTACAGGTCACTTAAGGCCTCGTCCAACCTGGCCTTGAACACCTCCAGGGAGGGAGCAGCCACAACCTCCCTGGGCAACCTGTGCCAGTGTCTCACTACCCTCACTGCAAAGAACCTCCTCCTAACATCCAGTCTAAATCTTCCCTCTGCTGGTTTAAACCCATTGCCCCTTGTCCTGTCATTGCAAGACCTTGTTAATAGTCCCTCCCCAGCCTTCCTGTAGGCCCCCTTCAGATACTGGAAGGCTGCTCTAAGGTGTCCTGGAAGCCTTCTCTTCTCCAGGCTGAAGAGCCCCAACTCTCTCATGGATTGTGAATCCTTGTGGAGGGTATTGCAGAACCTATATGGCAAAAGCGAAGGGTGCACTGGTGGAAAAGAGATTACTCGTAGGGAACCAGATAGAAGATGTGAAGAACTACTTCTCAGTCATGATGACTAATTGCAATTCAGTCCATTCAATATCGTGGGAGAATGTGGCAGGAAGAAGCATTTTTTGGTAGCATTTGTGTTTCGAATTTGGTTTGCTACAAAAACAGCTTTGCTGCACTTACTAATAAAGGCAGCCCAGAGCCCTAGGGCACATCTGTGCTACTCATGGTGGTGGAGTAGGAATTTGGAGCTGGTTCTTGGCTGCTTTTGCAGCAGTGTCTTGAACTGCAAATTGTAATCCAGCGGTGGATCAACACAGCACAGTATTCAATGCAAATAAACCTGCCAGAGTCCAAAGTGACTGCAGACATGGCTGCCACGGGCACAGAGCGTGGGGCAGCGCAGGGCAAAGCTCAGGCTGCTTGGCAGTGTGCCTACCAACGGCCGCGGTTTACAGCAGGGGCAGCTCCCTGCAGCAGGAAGTAAGGATGCGGCGGTCCCAAAGCAGGGACTGTGCTTTCTCCTCACCCTGCTGCCAGATGCCCCTCAAGGTCCGGCTCAAGGTCCAGCTCAAGGTCCGAATCAAAGTCCCAGTCAAGGTGTGTTCAGTTGCCATATATCTATGCTGGGGCGATTTGCTCTCCCCTATTCAAGCCCACGGGGGCGGGGTAAGGAACTTTGCACCTATTTCTTTCGCATTCCAAACCCCTGGAGCCAGAGGTGGGGGCGAGCAAAACAGTTTCACAACCCATTCAAACCTCCAGTGGGGCAGGGACTTGGGTGTGCCCTGCCACCATAGGTTTTCCAGGTCTCCTTCATCCTGGGCTGGTCTGTGGTTTTATGATTCCGTGAAACACCACAGTTCAACTGATTGTTCAACTTTTAGTATGTGTTGAACACAAAATAAAGATACTTATGTCTTTCTCTGGTTTCAGATTCGTGTGCCAGTCAGTTGTAAAATCTTTCTGTTGGTGCTCAAAGAGAGAGGTCAACAGGGGCAGTTATCTTTTAAGTAAAGTAGTAAGTAAAAACAAACAAAGCAAACAAAACCAAAACCAACCACAAACATACACAACAAAAAAACCACAAAAAAAACCAAACCAAAAACAAACCCAGGTTCTTTGTTACCTCTTATTACCCAGGTTAAGAACTAAGGAGTTCTCTCCTGTGGGTTTTTCACATGTTTAGTAACTTGTTTCTCAAGTTTCTTACCTCATTATAGAACTGAGTACTGGGCATATAGATTTACTTGTTGACTGAATCAGGTTTCAGCCTTTAAAAAGATGGAGTGAGAAGGAAATATTTCACACAGTTTAGTAACAGTGATGATATCTGCTGGGAGATCCAGCTATGCCTTAGCCATATATCACTTTTCCATTCCTCTACGGGATGTAATTGCAGAGTTGCTCCTGACTTCTTAGCTTCACTGCTAATTCTTCTGAGGTCAGAAGTAGTCCAGAAGAGAAAAAAATTACCTCCTGGTAGGCCTCAGTCACAATGATGAAAGGCTGATACTGCATACTTACCAAACCATGACATACATACACACTGCAAGAATTAAAAGCAAGCACTGCAGCTACTCCAAATATCAAAGCTTCCCAAGCATCAAATACCTGATGGATCTTCCCAAGAACAAGAAGAATGGGGCAGAATCTCATCATTAAAGAGGACCATTACTCTGAGTTCAGAATGCCAGTTGTTTAATGTGTAATGCAACTAAAGGAAAATCCTCAAGTGGATGAAATGGAAATGACACCCAGGTTAGCAGATGCTCTTGCAGTATGCTGAAGCCTCCTAAGTTTCCATGGAAGGAGTCGTAAAGAATGCTGCTGCAACTATCCTCTCCTCTCCTCTCCTCTCCTCTCCTCTCCTCTCCTCCCCCCTCCTCCCTCTCTCTCCACTTCCACNAAGCAGTTCCAGAGGAGGGCTGTGAAAATGACCTGTGCAAAGGCTGAAATACCACTTTTATGAAGACAAGCTGAGATAGTTTGGGCTGTTCAGCCTAGAGAAGGGAAGGCTACAAGGAACCTTTACTGTAACTCTACAAAGAGGGCTTATGAGAAAAATGGAGAAAGATTTTTTTACCAGAGTCTGCAGTGACATAAAAAGTGATAATGACTTCAAACAAAACCAAAACCACCAACAACAAAACAAAAACAAAACAAAAAAACCCTAAAAGGTCTATTTAGATTGGACATAAGGAAAAAACTCCTTTATTTTGGTAAGACTGAAATAGGTTGCCCAGAGAAGTTGTGGCTGCACAATCATTGGAAGTATTCAAGGTCAGGTTGGATGGAGCTTTGAGCAATCTAATCTAGTAAAAAATCTTTCTGTCCATGATGAGAGGGTTTGGAACTAGATGGTCTTTAAAGGTACCTTCCAACCCAAACTGTTCTATGCTTCCACAATTCTTATTCCTAGTCCTACTGAATGTGTAAGCCACATATAAGGGTTGTGTTCACAGTAAAAATGATATGAATCTGCTCCTGACAGTATAAGATGAAGGACTTAGAGGTTGCCTAACAAGTCCTAAAGAAGGTACAGTCAAAAGTTGTAATCACATATATGAACTCCAGGGAACTCCTGAATTAACTGATAATTACTACACATTCCATAATAACCTTTCCTGGAGACATCTGCTATTTCTGTTAGTACCTTGACATTTCCATACTCCTGCCATTTCTGTTTCTGACATCAGATTTTAAACACTTTAAAGCTGTCTGCAAAAACAGACTATAATTTTGTGTTTCAGAGTGAACACCTGCATTCTTTTCCCAGAAAATTAGGATTTTACACTAAGAGTTTTCTGCTTTGTAATCTCTACCTCTGCTATGAAACCTCTATCCCTGCAATGACTATCATAGAATCATAGAATGGTAAGGTTGAAAGGGACCTCAAGGATCACCTAGTTCCAACCCCCTGCCATAGGCAGGGACACTTCCCACCAGTACAGGTCACTCAAGGCCTTGTCCAACCTGGCCTTGAACACCTCCAGGGAGGGAGCAGCCACAACCTCCCTGGGCAACCTGTGCCAGTGTCTCACCACCCTCACTGTAAAGAACTTCCTCCTAACATCCAGTTTCACTTTTCCCTCTGCCAGTTTAAACCCATTGCCCCTCATCCTGTCATTACAAGACCTTGTCAATAGTCCCTGACTATATTCTCAAATCTATTACCTCCAGAACATTTTTCTTGCATCAGCAGTTTCTTGAGTTCCCCTTATTTCCCCAGTAAAGATATATTTTTTAAAAAAAATATTATATTTTAAAATATCATTTAGATGCAAACACCATACTAGCAACTGGAAAGAAATCAGCTGCAGACTCTCCTCTTAGTAGAGAGTGACCCTTCTTCAGATCAGGGCTTCAGCTTGAAGAACTTTTAGCACATGTGGCATAGTTAGTATTCTGAACAACAACCTGTCTGAGCATCTACAAACACAAATTGTGAACTAGCTTTGGGAAAATAGAATGTTAGGACTTAGAAGGGACCTCAAATGGTCATCCAGTCCAACCCACCTGCCAGAGCAGGGCCACCTAGAACAGGTGTAAGTTACCTCATCTGTTAAATGATACTGCATGCTAATCATTTGCATGCATACATCATTTGATATTTAACCAGATTGTAGGGTTAAAACAAACAAAAACAAAAACAAAAACAAATTTCAATATCTATAGAACTATACAAGAAAGGAATATGGACAAATCATTCAGAGAGACTTGGTTTGCTCTGAATTTTCATTTCTGAAGAACGGTTTAATTCCTTTGTACATGGAATCATAGAATCATAGAATGGTAAGGTTAGAAGGGACCTCAAGGATCATCTAGTTCCAAGCCCCTGCCATAGGCAGGGACACCTCCCACTAGGACAGGTCATTCAAGGCCTCCTCCAACCTGGCCTTGAATACCTCCAGGGAGGGAGCATCCACAACCTCCCTGGGCAACCCGTGCCGGTGTCTCACCACCCTCACTGCAAACAACTTCCTCCTAACATCCACTTTCAATCTCCCCTCTGCCACTTCAAACCCATTGCCCCTTGTCCTGGCATTGCAAGACCTTGTCAATAGTCCCTCCCCAGCCTTCCTGTAGCCCCCTTCAGATCCTGGAAGGCTACTCTAAGGTCTCCTGGAAGCCTTCTCTTCTCCAGGCTGCAGAGCCCCAACTCTCTCAGCCTGTCCTCACAGCAGAGCTGCTGCAGCCCTCTCAGCATCTTGGTGGCCTCCTCTGGACCCGCTCCAACACTTCCATGTCCTTCCTGTGCTGGGGGCTCCAGAACTGCACACAGGACTGCAGGTGGGGTCTGAGGAGAGCAGAGCAAAGGGGCAGAATCCCCTCCCTTGCCCTGCTGCCCACACTGCTCTTGCTGCAGCCCAGCACACAGTTGCTGTCTGGGCTGCACTCACACTGCAGCCTCATCTTGAGCTTTTCATCACCCCAGACCCCCAGGGCCTGTTCCTCAGGGCTGCTCTCAGCCATTCCCCACCCAGCCTGGAGTTGTGCTTGGGATTGTGCCTACCCAGGTGCAGGACCTTACACTTGGCCTTGTTGAATGTCATGAGGTTGGCCTGGGCACAGCTCTGCAGCCTGTCCAGGTCCCTCTGGATGGATCCCTGCCCTCTAGCAAGTCGACTGTGCCACACAGCTTGGTGCCATCTGCAAACTTGCTGAGGGTGCACTGATTCCTCTGTCCATGTCACTGACAAAGATGTTAACCAGCACTGGTGCCAGCCCTGACACCTGAGGGACACCACTTGGCACTGGTCTCCGGGTGGACATTGTGACCTTGATCACTGCTCTCTGCATATGACCATCCAGCCAATTCCTTATGAAGCAGTGCTCCACCCACCAAGCCCATATTTTTCCAGTTTGGTGACCAGGATGTCATGTGGGACAGAGTCAAATGCCTATACCTCATATACCTGAGATAGCTGGTGAAGATGCAGTTGTGTTGCTCAGTAAATAAGTATCATATGTCCTACTTCCTGTAAAGAACTAAGGATGCCACTTTTGCTACCTGACCAGGACAGCTGTAATCCATAACATACTTCCCCTGTATAGCCCTCTCAGCTATATAAATATCATAAGAGGAGATTTATGTTTTGAAAATTGTGGAAAAACATTAAAATTAAGAAGAAAACCAAGAATAGTGTAACTCTTCAATTAAGTCTCCATAATCAAAGTGAACATGTGGAACGTGGTATATAAGGACAGAGGACTGGAGTGGCAGTAACTTACTCACTCATTTCGTATCTGAGCCATCCAGCAGTGAAATGTGATGCCCTTGTAGAGGATACACTTTCTTTTAGAAAGATACAAGGGATTAAGAAGTTGGGAGAAAATAAAAAGAGGTGTTGACAAGATAAAATACTTTCAAGAAATGATTGGTTAAAATTGTCTTATTAAATGTCTAAATTGTAAAAAAAAATAAAAATCACTAATCAGAAGGAAATAAAATGTATGAGAAACACACATAAAAAAAAAATCATGGCTGAATTCTAAAGAAAATAAGTATTAGGAACAAAAAGTCCTCCTTCCAAAAAAAAAAAAAAAAGTAGACAGAATCACAGGAGAAGATAAAATGTCAAGTTAAATATAAAACTGCAATAAGAGAAGATAGAATAGGGGAAAAATTATCTTAAGGAGAAACTTGCTAGAGGCATGAAAACTAGTAAGGAAAATTTGCAAATACATCAGGACACCTGCTAGAGAATTCACAGGGCTGACAGATGATAACCCTAAAAGAACTCTTCAGAATAAGGGAAACAGCTAAATCTAATTTATTGTATGTACTGTTCACTAAGCAGAGATTAAGAGTTTCCTAAACAAGGTTGATATATAGGATGAGGTAAAGAACTGTCCCTGATAGAAGTGTTACTGGACTGGAATGCAATCGGAATAGATATGAAGCCTTAGCTCCCCTAATTGAATGAAAACCTCCTACTCTCCTTTTGGAGGTCTGTCACAGTCTGAAAGCTGGGAAAGAGATTCAGTTTCTTTTAAAACATTCCTGTGTGTGAAATTAAGGCACAAATGAGACCAGATATCAAAAGTGATGCTATTTATTAAGGGATAAAGTAAACAAAACAGAAGAAGGGAGAAAAAGGAGGGGGAGAGAGAGAGATCAGAGAATGTAGAAAGAGAGAGAGAGCATGATCACCCCAAGATGCTTTTCTGTCTTCGTCCAGAGAAGGCCCTAGAAGGGTGCTGCTGAGTCACTTTTTTGGCTTGAAGGAGCGGAGAGAGAGACATGTCCCAGGGTCCAAGTCCTTTCTGACTTGTGTTGTCAGCTGGAGGAGAGGAGATGGAGAGAGGTCAGAGCAAGTTTTGTAATGTTTTTCCTTCCTCTGAGCAGCCTCTATGTACTGTTTCTGAGTGAAGTTCTTACCTTCTGAGCAGGCCCCCATGGGTAGGGTTTCAGTGGTATTCTCCCCCCTCACAGCAGGTAAAACTTAGTGCTTACAGTTTGCTTTTTCACAGATCCCCTGGCCTCTTGCCATAGTCACATTGTTTTGCATATGTGTCAAGGTGCTGCTTCCAGGGGGTCTTGTGCTTGCAGGGCTCTAGTGCCAGAGTGGGCATTCGTGCCCCTCTTCCCCTTTGCCTTCCACCTGTTCACACACCCCTGGGCTTATCAAGCCAGGATGTGTTCTGTTGCACACTCCAGGGGGTCTTTCCACTGGTCCCAGCACTGACCCCTGAGGGACACCACTTGTCACTGGTCACCAGGTGGACATTGTGCCCGTGATCACCACTCTCTCTGTGCCACCATCCAGCCAATTCCTTATCCAGCAGTGCTCCACCCATCCAGTCCATGTTTTTCCAGCTTGGTGACCAGGATGCCATGTGGGACAGTCAAATGCCTTACTCAGGTCCAGGTAGATGCCATCAGTTGCCCTTCCCTTGTCCACTGTTGCTGCGACTTCTTCATAAAAAGCCACCAAATTTGTCAGGCAAGATCTGCCCTTCGTGCAGCCATTGCTGGGTACCACCAATCACCTCTGCTTTGTTTTCCATTTGCCTTAGCAGAGCTTTCAGCAGGATCTGCTCCATGATCTTGCCAGGCACAGAGGTGACGCTGACTGCTCTGTAGTTCTCAGGGTCAACCTTTTGTCTCTTCTTGAAGATGGGTGTTATGTTTGCCCTTCTCCAGTCAGCAG
>WBNM01011358.1:2104-17309 GCA_013399055.1 Ramphastos sulfuratus | reverse complement strand
CTGTTTACAGAGGCTTGCAGTGAGAGGACAAAAGGTGACGGCTTCAAACTAGAGAAGAGCAGTTTAGATTGAATGTTAGGAACAAGTTCTTTACCATGAGGGTGGTGGAACTTTGGAAGAGATTGCCTGGGGAGGTGGTTGAGGCCCCATCCATGAAGATATTCAAGGTGAGGCTGGACAGGGCTCTGGGCAACCTGCCCTAGTTGAGGATGCCCCTGCTGACTGCAGAGAGGGTTGAAGTGGATGACCTTCAGAGGACCATTCTATGCTGTATTCAATGTGTACAGTTCAATGGATAACCAGAGAGGGCTTTTATTTCTTAATAGGCTAAATCTAGAAGTTTGGAGACCTATGGAAAAAACAAACAAACAACAAACCAAAACTTGGGAGTGGGGGAAAGATAGAAAAGAAAGAAATAAACCTGATTTAATTTCAGTGTAGTTCCTGGTAAGCTTAAAGCCCTGAATGAAGATTTATGTTGGTCCTGCTTGATCCAAAGGGGTTGCCTCTCCTCAGTAACAAGGCTTTCTTTGAGAAGGTTTAATGTATATTGCTGCTGCCAGATACAACCTCCTACTTCTTCTAGTGTTTGAAACAAACTGGGCAATTCCTAAGCTTTCTTTGGCATGTGAAGATAATTCATGTGTTGGACTACAAGCTGACAGCTCACCCAGAAGTGCATGAGGCCAGTGTGATGTAGATTAGCAATGAGCAAAGGGAACTGGGAAATTCTGTAGAAGTAACATTGTAATAACTTTGCTCCAGCATTATGTGAGGGGAAAATACCTTGCAAAAAGCAAATAGCCTGCTGAGGATTCTCTGCCCTTGGCTATAAGAAGGTTAGGTTTCTTGTCCCTTTGCATGTGTGTGCAGTAGATAAAATAGAAAACACTAATCCCACTCATAGCCTGTTGAGAAGGAAAGGGGAAAAGAACCACAAAAGAGAATTAAGTAATACATCTGGATAATGCACTCAGAGGGCGTTGGCACAGCGACGGCAGCAAGCGCACGGGAAGGAGTGTTCAAGCTCCACTGTGTCACACAGAAATGTTGTCACACAGAAAATTGCACACTCCATTATCTTTTCCCAAAACTTAGTGTTCCTGCAGGAGTGTCAGGGGCTGCAGCACCCCAGGGATACCCATTGAAAGCCCCAAACGTAATTGCTGGGCCGTGAAACTTCATGCCAGTGCTGATGTGGATGGAGGAGATGCCAGCAATAAGCCTGTTGCCATGGAGTATGTTGGAGAACAATGGAGCAGAAGACAAAACTTGGATGAAGCTACCCCCAGAAAAGATTTCTTTTGTTTGAAAACTAAGGCAAAATATACGTAAAATGGATAAACTGAAACGGCTCTAAATAGCCTGTGAAGCAAAAAATGCTACAATAGACTTGTTTAGAATTCTTTTTTATTATCTGAGGCATAGGAAGTTTGTCTTAAACATGAGGAGGATTTTTTTCCCACTGAGGGTGACAGAAGACTGGAACAGGCTGCCCAGGGGGGTTACGGAGTCTCCCTCTCTGGAGATATTCAAGACCCACCCGGATGCATTCCTGTGTGATCTGGCCTAGGTCTAGCAGGGGGGTTGGACTGGCTGAGCTTTGGAGGTCCCTTCCAGCCCCTACCATTCTGTGATTCCATGATTCTATGATCCCACTTCACGTGTGAGAGGATAACAGGAAAAGAAGATCCTGTATTTTTTTTTTTTTTTTTAAAGAAGACCACAGGCATTACAGCAAACGAGTGTGTTTTCCAGGTCAAATATTTGGAGTATTTTTTTAATGTTTGTACAGGCTCAGGATTTCTGAAGCCATATAATAATCTGAAGAAGAAGAAAAAAAAAACAAACCAAAAAAACCCCAAACCCCACCATTTCTTGCTTTCCTGAGCCTCACCGCATGGCATGCAGTTGAAAAGGCTTTGCTGTGGCATATTTAATGTTCCTCCAGCTATATGTGGTTCCTTATAGCAACTGGGATGAGAGAAGATAAAATACGTCCTGCTTTCCCAAAGCAAATTGCCTGGCTCTGTGGCTACCTGAAAGGAAAGACCACTTCCAGTTTGGCCACAAAACATAATCTGTGTGTACTCTGAAATTTACGAGCGGCTACATTACCCTGCAATTAGCCTGGATTACCAAAATGTTGGATAAGAAGGGGAAAGAAAAAAAAAAAAAAAAAGAGGTTTGCTCTTCATTATTTTTTTCCCCTCTGAGCATACGTCTGCTTCACTCAGAGTTTCCTATACCTGATTCTTTGGTGTCTGTGACCACCAACAGAGTTTCCCCCAAGCCCTAGCAGTCTGGTTGAAATGTGTGTGCTGTATATTCTCGTTGTCCGGAGGGTTCTGGTAAAGGCATTTCTCTGTTGAATGATGTGCAGCCTGCCAGATTCAACAGATGACAGCTTAAGCACAGCACTAGTGACCACCAATGGTGTGGGTTTTATTTTGGGATCCTGCTCTCTCTTTTAAGAAAATGTTGTCACTCTTGACTTTCCTCCCCTTCCCTCGTCCCCCCCCTCTTCTGCAAGCTGTTTCTTGTGAGTTTATGAATCCTTCTGCTGTGTCCCATATTAAGGACCGATCTTGATTTCACGTGCACTAATTTTGTGCTGCTCCTCCTCTAGCCTTCAGCAGTTGCTTGTGGTTTGTGCTCATGTGAAATCAAAAGCAGGGGGTTGGGAACAGATGTGAATAAACAGACATGGACACAAATCCATGCCTTCTCTTTCCCTCTTCTCACTCCCTCCCTCTTTCTCACCTGTTGCCCATTTGCTAACCTCTGTTAAATGTAAGACACGGAGCAGTTTAGAAAACACCCTGATCTTGACTGCCCTTTGTTTTTCTTGTCCTTTTCACCAGGGAGCATTTGTGAGAAAGGAAGACAGATGCAACCCAGATGCCCTGTTCCTCGTGGCTCAATACTGGGGTTTGCTTTTTTTAATGTCTTTGTCAATGATCTGGATGAAGGGATCAAGGGCACCCTCAGGAAGTTTGCAGATGACATCAAGTTGGGTGGGTGTGTCAATCTGCTAGAAGGCAGGGAGGCTCCACAGAGGGATCTGGACAGGCTGAGTCAATGCACTGAGGCCAATGGTATGAGGCACAACAGAGCCAAGTTACATCCCTTACACTTAAGTAGCACCAATCCCATGAATGCTCTGGGCTTGGGACAGAGTGGCTGGAAAGCTGTCTGGGGAAAAAGGACCTGGTGTTGTTGATTGACAGTGACCTGAACTAGACTGTATGGTCCTGCTCTGGTAGGGGAGTTGAACTTGATGATCTCTTTGGGTCCCTTCCAACCCCTAACATCTTGTGAGCCTATGAATATGAGCCAGCAGTGTGCTCAGGTGCCCCGAAAGGCCAACAGCACCCTGGTGTGTATCAGGAATAGCATGGCCAGCATGAGTAGGGAAGTGCAGTGATTGTACTTGACACTGATGAAGTCACATCTCAAATATTGTGTTCAGTTTTAGGTCTCTTGCTCCAACAAGGGCATTGAGGTGCTGCAGTGTGTGGTGAAGGGTGTAGAACACAAGTCTTATGAGGAGCATCTGAGGGACCTGGGCTTGTGTAACCTGGAGCAGAGGAGGCTCAGTGAAGACATCATTCTCTACAACAACCTGAATGGAGGTTGTCAAGAGGTAGGAATCCTTCTGTTCTCCAAAGCGACAGGACAAGAGAAAACAGCCTCAAGTTGCTCAAGAGGAGTTTTAGATTGAGTATTAGGAAAAAGTTCTTCATCGAAAGGGTTGTCAAACCCCAGAATAGGCTGCCCAGGGAAGTGGTTGAGTCACCATCATTGGAGGTATTTAAATGATATGATGCTTAAGTACATTGCTTCATAGTGACCTGGTAGTGTTGGGTTAGGGTTGGAGCTGATGGCTTTAAAGATCTCTTCCAACCTAAATGATTCTATGCTTCTATAAAAGAGGCAGCCTGAAAGGGCAGTCCTGTGCTATCTAGTCCAGATTTCTGGTTATCAGCATTAACCATGCCATGTAGGTCTCTTTTGTCAGTGTATCAAACTGGCAACTGCTTGGCAGCACTGCTGTCAGAAACCAGCCTTGTCCTGAATGCAGTTAATCTCATTAAGGGTGGCACACTCTTCACATGGCATGGTTTGAGGCCCAGGAAATTAACAAGTCAGATGGGTGCAAATGGGTACAGCACAAATGCCTCCATCCACCATTCTGCATATCACCACGATGGATCTTAACAGGGATTTTCTTAGCAGAGAACATATGCAGAGATAATAACTACCCTGCTGATGCTGGCACATCTCCTCCTCTCTGACAGACTCTGTTTCATTCACATGCACAACAGGGGGGGGTGGTGGGGATTATTTTAGCACACTTATTTTCTTTCCTAGTTCACGTCATTCACTAAGTATGTACAAATAGAGAGGATGCCAAAGTGTTTACAAGAAGATCAGAGATGATTTGAGCTAAAACTATCAGTCCAAATGCCCTCAAACTTTAGGGGTTTTCTGATGTGTCTGTGACTCCAAAAGCTGTGACTCAGCCCTGTCATGCACTGGGGTGAATGTCTAAAATGAGTACTAAGGACAAAAGCTTTGTTCTAAATTGTTCTATGAGCTCCCACTGAGCACTAGACATCTAGAAATCACCCTGACTCTGTCAGCATAAAGCTTTCAAGACACAGGTAACGTGCATCATAAATTTAAGTGCAGAGTTAAGTTTTTAGGTGGTTTTCCTTTGAAAAATCTCACTAAACTTCTATCTCCTTCCCTTTCCAGACCACTCGGAGTTACCACCCACAAGCCAGTAACTCCACGCTCTTTAGAGGTCTTCTGTTGTTCTCAGCATCATTCTAATGGCATAGGTGCCAAGAAAGAAAAAAACCCCCAAACAACACTTCAAACAGGTATTTAATGTCACAGATACAATTCATAGAATTAATATTGACACTTGTTTGTTTGCTTCCTTCCAAATGCCTGAGTCTTGGGTTTGTATATAACAGAGGGATGACTGTAGAGATATGGAGGTCAAACCTCTGAGGGAAGGAATTTCTCTGTAAAGGAATCACTGGGAGGTACATCATCAACTCTGGCACACCAGCATGGTACTAGGGCTGCTTATGTAAAACCTTCAAGTCAGTATCATCACCCACAATGAAGCTGTGGCTCTGGTAATATGGTAATGACATTTCCAGTACTTCTTGTTTCCATTTCTCATTTGTTTTTTCTTCAAACTCTGTGTTCTGTGTAGACTGAAACTGCTGAGTACATGAGAGGCAAGGAAGAATTTTCAACTCAATCAAATTAAAAGAGAATGTTTTGGTGATACTTAATTCTGTTCACTTTCAGCCATAGAATCATAAAATCATAGAATTGTAAGATTGGAAGGGACCTCAAGGATCATCTAGTTCCAACCCCCTGCCACAGGCAGGGACACCTCCCACTAGAACAGGGCACTCAAGCCATATACTGTTGTGATTTTGTTTTTGTTTTGAAGTATTCTTGAGACTTATGCTTTACTGCTTAGAGAGCTGAGACCTTCACCTATGCCCTTAGCATGTCTAGTATTGATGATGATCACCTTCTCTTCTCTAACTAATCTAATGCTCATTTAAATACAGCTGCCACAGATGACCTTCCTTCCTCCCCAGTACTACTAGGGTCACTCACCCCTTCACTGAGCCTTTCTACTGACTCATTGTTTGCAGCACTAGAAGAGCTTACTGCTTGACCTTGATTTCAAAAGACCACGATGTTCTTGACATCCCTCAAGCAGTTGCTCTTTGCTTTCTTGGCATCTTTGCTGTTGTGGTAGTGTGGGGGGGAAGGGGGCTAGGTTTCCTTAAGATNCCTCCTCTGGATTAGCTTCAACAGTTTGCTGTGTATCACAGTTTCGGAGGCAGTGCTTGGCTGATATCTCTTCTCTTCTCCTCCCTACCTTTCTTCCCTTCACTTCTTTCCCCAGGCAGAGTGCATCCCTACTTCTTTCCTGGTCTGTGAGAGGAAGATGGCTTATAGCAGATGAANTCTATTTCTTTCAAAAGCACACTATTTCATGTCCATGATAACATTAGTTTGGGGTAAATGAAAATCTGGAGGAAAAGACAATGAGCCAAGGATCTTCATAGAATCATAGAATGGTTTCAGTTAGAAATGACCTCAAAGCTCATCCAGTTCCAAGCCCTGCCATAGGCAGGGACACCTCCCACTAGAAGAGGTTGCTCAAAGACTCATCCAATCTGGCCTTGAACGTCTCCAGGGAGGTGATCTTTGATCACATTCTGTGCTTCCGTGCTCCACAACCTCCCTGGGCAACCTGTGCCAGTGTCTCACCACCCTCACTGCACAGAATTCCTTCCTAACATCCAGTTTCAATCTCCCCTCTGCCAGTTTAAACCCATTCCTCCTTGTCCTGTCATTACAAGACCTCATAAAGAGTCCCTCCCCAGCCTTTCTGTAGCCCCCTTCAGATACTGGAAGTCCCCTCCATGGTCTCCTGGAAGCCTTCTCTTCTCCAGGCTGCAGAGCCCCAACTCTCTCAGCCTGTCCTCATAACAGACCTCTTGCATCCTTCCGAGCATCTTGATGGCCTCCTCTGGATTAGCTTCAACAGTTTGCTGTGTATCACAGCTTCTGAGGCAGTGCTTGGCTGGTATCTCTTCTCTTCTCCTCCCTGCCTTTCTTCCCTTCACTTCTTTCCCCAGGCAGAGTGCATCCCTACTTCTTTCCTGGTCTGTGAGAGGAAGATGGCTTATAGCAGATGAAATTTTGAGCTGGTCCATGAGCTGGTCCATGAGCTGTGGAGATACATGTTTGTAATGTTTTGAGGTTGGGTTTTTCTCTGTTGCGTAGTGAGCATGCTGTTTGGAATGCTGTCTTTCACCAGCCTGGAAAACCTTGCTTTCTCTTCATTTGGCCCCATTGTCAAGACTTAGCTCCTACCCCTCCAGCTATCTCCCTTCAAGAAGAGAAGATTATTTGTGCTTGGGAATTTCTTTTTACACTTCTTCTCTTAAACATTTGAAATATGGTTTGATGATGGTCATGATATACACATGTCTTAGGCCGGCTCCCTAATATCATGACTGTTTATTGCTTCTGTCATCTCTGATTTCCCCCTTCTGCTGCAGCTTTCTCTTGTTGAAGCTTCATTTCAGACCCAGACCCTGCAGCTTACACATCTGCTTACCTTTAGTCATCTGCACAGTCCCAGTGATCCCAGTGAGGATATGAACGGACGGTAAATGAGGCACACCTGCAAGATTTTTGGGATTAGATGATGGGAACTAAAGTCTCCTTGTTGTTATTTTTCTCAGCTTCCACAGCTAGCAGCTTCTGCAGGTGGTCAAACCTGCAGAGATTTAACAGGCATGGTTACTAAGGATAAAGGCAGCCAGCCTGGAATCAGGAAGACTTGAGAAAAGGTCTTGACAATAGTAAGAAAATTATTTTTTTTTTTTAAATAGCAATAAAGAGTGGTGTGAGCTTTCATAGCAAGGGTTGTTCCAAGACAGTAGAGCTGGCAATGACCCAACTTTTTATTTTCTTTTATCATAGAATCATAGAATGGTAAGGTTGGAAGGGACCTCAAAGATCATCTAGTTCCAACCCTCTGCCATAGGTAGGGACACCTCCCACTAGTACAGGGCACTCAAGGCTTCGTCCAACCTGGCCTTGAACTCTCGAGGGAGGGAGCAGCCACAACCTCCCTGGGCAACCTGTGCCAGTGTCTCACCACCCTCACTGTAAAGAACTTCCTCCTAACATCCAGTCTAAATCTCCCCTCTGCCAGTTCAAACCCATTGCCCCTTGTCCTGTCATTGCAAGACCTTGTAAATAGTCCATCCCCAGCCTTCCTGTAGGCCCACTTCAGATATGGGAAGGCTACTATAAAATATGCTTGCCTGAACAGTAAATTCCTAAGAAGGTAGAGCAGGTTGGCTGTGTGCTTAACATCTTTGCTCTTACCCAAGCTGATGGGGTTGGGAGTGCTTTCTTCTACCCTATAGCATTCATCTATGTCATGCACCAGGGGATGGCCATGACTTGGTTGCTTACACAGAGTTATTAAGTAGAACCTGAAAGTTTTCAGCTGATTTAGGTGATTTATGGAGTTTATTTCTTCATAGAACTCATCTTTCTCAAGGGCCAAGTGTCTTCCTTGGTAGCTTATCTATAAACTGCTGATAAGCCAAGAGGTTCAGAACAACCAAGAGTACAAAGCTACAGTTAAAAGTGCACTTGATACAGATGGAGGCTGTATGGAAAGCAGTCATAAGAATTGAAAGGCTTGCCAGGAAAAAACAACCCCTACCTTGCCTCAAGTGAAGGGTGCTTTGGGAGGCTTATTTAACCTTTGCCCCAGCCATTTGCACACCATTGGATGTTATTATTTACAACATGAGGGAACTGAAATGTGAATTTGCCATAGCAACCCAGGCTGCAAGTGGTGCACCCATTGCTTGCTGAAATTACAGCACCTCCTTAAAAAGGCATACAGGGAAGCTGCTCTGTGGAATCTGAACTCCTGCAAGAGGTTGTTAGCACAACATGGCTTTAATAAACAACACGTTTGCCCAGTTCTTAGAGTATGTGTAACAAGGAAAGGTTGTAATTACCATAAATAAATAAATAAAATCGTATATATGATTAATGAGGGGGTGACCTCATTAATGTCTATAAATATGTGCAGGGTGAGTGTCAGGAGGCTGGAGCCAGGCTCTGNCCAGCACAGGAAGGACATGGAAGTGTTGGAGTGGGTCCAGAGGAGGCCACGAAGATGCTCAGAGGGCTGCAGCAGCTCTGCTGTGAGGACAGGCTGAGACAGTTGGGGCTCTTCAGCTTGGAGAAGAGAAAGCTTTGAGGGGACCTTAAAGTAGCCTTCCAGTATGTGAAGGGGGCCGACAGGAAGGCTGTGGAGGGACTATTGACAAGGGGCAGAATCCCCTCTCTTGCCCTACTGGCCAGGCTCATATCATTATGTGATATAAGCCACTTGGACTTGCATGTCCACCTCACTCATTCTGTGACTCTTTCACAAAGCAGACCAATATCGAGGACAGAGGAAACTTGAAGCACAGCGGCTCCAGAAGCCTTTACTGAGAATGGGAGGTGCCTGGACATGGAACTCAGAAGAGCTGAATTCTATTCCTTGCATACATGGGCACAGGTAACTTATGGTAAATGCACCAACCCTGCTGGGTGTCTGCAAAGCCTCAGTCTGTCTGGTTCTCCTCATTCACTTTTAAATGTTCCATTCCTTGTAAGCAGAGACCTCGGAACCTAGACACAGTGTTGAGTGTTTGTTTGGTTTGTTTTTTTTTTCCTTTATTGCTAGTTCTCTCTTTCCTGAAGTGCTACCAGATAATCATAGAATCATAGAATGATAAGGTTGGAAGGGACCTCAAGGATCATCTAGTTCCAACCCCCTACCATAGGCAGGGACACCTCCCACTAGTACAGGTCACTCAAGGCCTCATCCAACCTGGCCTTGAACACCTCCAGGGAGGGAGCAGCTACAACCTCCCTGGGCAACCTGTTCCAGTGTCTCACCACCCTCACTGGAAAGAACTTCCTCCTAACATCCAGTCTAAATCTCCCCTCTGCTTCAGCCTCAAATATCAGCTTCTGAATTGCAATTCAGAAAATTTCACACTGCAAAAGGGCGTCCTATGGATCGGCTTTAATTCCACCCCCCCAATTTAGATTCTTGTACATCCCTACAGGAAGGCTGGGAAGGGACTATTGACAAAGTCTTGCAATGACAGGACAAGGGGCAATGGGCTTGAACTGGAAGAGGGAAGATTGAAACTGGATGTTAGGAGGAAGTTCTTTACAGTGAGGATGGTGAGACACTGGCACAGGTTACCCAGGGAGATTGTGGAGCACAGAATCACCTGATGTGATCGATCTTCAATCACATTGGGTGCTTCTGTGCTCCACAACCTCCCTGGAGGTGTTCAAGGCCAGGTTGGATGAGGCCTTGAGTGACCTGTTGTAGTGGGAGGTGTCCCTGCCTATGGTAGGAGGTTGGAACTAGATGATTTTTGAGGTCCCTTCCAACCTTACCATTCTATGATTCTAAGTTAAGGCAAACCACAGCAGATTTAAATTTTGTTTTCCTTTTTTTAATCTAAAGATACTATTTTTTTTGGCTTAAAGGGAATCATGAGGAATACTGGTAGACTTGAATTAAGAGAACACATTTAAGTGCTTTTTGAGGACAGCAAATGAACCTTAGCTGTAAGTCTGCTGTATGTGAGGCTCAAAAATTTCAGTGTACAAGTGCTTTACTGGGATGTAAGTACAGGGGTGTAAAATGAGTTGCATGTCTGAGTGTGTGTAATCCAAGATGATATCTAGACAAAAAATGGCTGAGGCATAAGGAAAAAATTATTCCCAAAATTTAAAGGAATCAGTTTAAACTACCATCCAAGATTTTCAGTGACATCACACACCATGAAGCAATAAAATCTAATAAAGCTTGTTGACTGCAACAGAAGTTTTAAAGTATGTTGACAAAGGCCTTCCCTCATCACTGCTGCCTGCCTTCAGCCTTGAAATTTTAAATCTGACAGTTTTTCACTTCTTTTTTTTTTTTACTTCTCTTTCTACCACACAGGACAGTGTCAGCTTTTCCTTCTCAGCCTACACCCACAGTAGGCATCAGCCATACCAAGACTCAAACATTTTGTATAGAGCATTCCCATATTCACTTGGAAATACTAGAAAGTGAAGCAAGTTTTGAGTTAAGTTTTCAATAAAATAATGAAATTAGATCCTAGGTAGATGGGAACAGTGCACATTTCATTTCAGAGCTCCCTGATGCCATGGCTGCAGGCAGTATAATTTCATAGTTCTCAGAATATGTGAAACTCAGGAGCTACTCAGAAATATAAACTGTAATTCCTGGAGGTAAAAGCAATTATCAGTTAATTGTGTTTATCAACATTTGTCCTCTCCAAAAGGATATATATCACATGCTCTAATGTAACTCTAATTCCCTCTCCCCTCCCTCCCCTTCATGAAAATGTGATAATGGACAGGCTGGCCAGATGGGCACAGTTCAACACCATGAATTTTAACAAGTCCAAGTGCCAGGTTCTGCACTTTGGCCACAATAATCCCATGCAGCACTACAGGCTGGGGACACAGTGGCTGGAGAGCAGCCAGGCACAGAGGGACCTGGGGGTGCTGGTAGATAGCAACTGAACATAAGCCAGTAGTGTGCTCAGGTGGCACCAAGGCTAGTGAGGGGCCTGGGGCACAGCCCTGTGAGGAGAGGCTGAGGGAGCTGGGGGTGTGCAGCCTGCAGAAGAGGAGGCTCAGGGTAGACCTCATTGCTGTCTACAGCTACCTGAAGGGAGGTTGTAGCCAAATGGGGTTGGTCTCTTCTGCCAGGCACCCAGGGACAGAACAAGAGAACACAGCCTCAAGCTGTGGCAGAGCAGGTTCAGGCTGGATGTTAGGAAGAAGTTCTTCACAGCAAGAAAGATTGGCATTGGAATGGGCTGCCCAGGGAGGTGGTGGAGTCCCCATCCCTGGAGGTGTTTAGAAGGAGAGTGGATGAGGCACTTAGTGCCATGGGTTAGTTAATTAGAAAGGTTAGGTGACAGGTTGGACTCAATGCTCTTAGAGGTCTTTCCAAGCTGGTTAATTCTGTGATTCTGTGATGTTTTCCTAGGGACCAAAAGATTCAGTGCTGGAAGATGTCTTAGCAATTCAAGGTATCAGTGACAGTCACTTGGTATAATTTTTTTTTTCTTTTTTTGTTTGGTTTGGGGGTTTCTTTGTGGTTTTTTTGTTTGTTTTTTTTTTTTTCCATCTCCATTTCTATTTATTAAACTTTACATCATATGGAAGTTTATTTGAAATAAAAAGTAAGGACACTCCTGATACAGGAGTGTGCCTGTCTACTAGGACCAGGCATTGATGGGTAGAAGACTGCTAGAGTAACAGGAGCTAGAAGACAACTGAGTGACACCCAAGACAACAAGGAAATCCTTGGTGCTAAATGTTTAGACATGAAGGGACTTTGCCAATGTATGCATGCACCACAGCATTTTTTTGGGGTGAAGAAATCCCCCAAGTTATGCTTCTTGCACACTCGCAGGTCAGCTCTGAGCTATTTATAGGTTGGACTTGGTGACCCTGAGAGTCTTTTCCAACCTGGATGTTTCTGTGCTTCTGTGATTAGTTCTCTGCAGCACCATGCCTAGGATGGCTGTTGTCAAACCTGCTCTAACCCCTGCTGTTGGGGATCTGGACTCTGGTTTCTCCAGGAACTCCATTTCTGAATGTGTGACACAGCAGAGTGCATTATAACGAGCGCAGGGCTCAAGACTTGGCACCGGTGCCTGCTCTTTTTCCAAAGTCAAGTGTAAAGTCTTAGGGCCCTATTAATGAAAAATCCATCCTGTGGCTGGATCACAGAAAAAAAAAAGAAAGGAGGGCCTCAAATTATGAGTGAGATCTGTTATAAAAGCCATGTGCTCAGTTAAAATATGATGGAATATGGGCAGGGAAAGTTACATGTGGGTTTCACTAGATGCAGAGGGATTCCTGGTATGCACATAAACCTACATGTTGTACTCAGAGACACAAGGCAAAGGTTCAGGAGGCTCTAAATATATTTCCTTGCTGCATCAAGTGGGGAGGGAGGGCTAAACAATATGTCCAAATCCCTGAAAATCAAGGTTGACAACAAACTGCAGCTTGAAAAAGCACAGCCAAACACAGCTCTCTGTGTCCTGGACAGCAGAGCTAAAAAGAACTCAGCAAATTGCAAAAGATAATATGAGTTTATAGGCTGGACATGATGATCTCAGAGGTTTTTTTTTGTAGCCTCAGTGATTCTGTGAAATTACAAAAGATAAGAACCATGATATGTGGCAAGCCTGATTTATCTTTGCTCTTATTGTTTTTAGTTTTTAATTTTTTTAAATTTTAATTTGTAAAATTATTTCTTCTTTTTATTTTTAATTGTTAAATTTTAAATGTAGACATTTTAAACTTTTTATTTTAAACTTTAAATTTTAAAATTTAAAATTTTTATTTGAAAAAAATTTTAAAACGTTATTTAATTTTAAAATTTAATTTTAATTTAATTTTGATTTTTAAAAAAATGTTTTTTAATTGGCTGAAACTAGTTAGACTTGTTTGATGTATCAGCCATGCTTTCTGAAGAGCCTGGGGACCTCTTAACAGCTTATACCTGTCTGAGTATTTGGCATGGGCTGCAGGAGTACTCAGCACCTGTTGTTTTTTGAAAGACAGTTAAGCAGTCCTAAACCATGAATGCATACTAGGAGTAAGTTATTGTTCTCAGGAAGAGCAGCTGTGTTCCAAATGATCTAAGCAAGTTAACATACTTTTATTTCTTGTTACTGTTTTAGAATCATAGAATCATAGAATGGTAAGGTTGGAAAGGACCTCAAGGGTCATCCAGTTCCAACCCCCTGCCATAGGCAGGGACACCTCCCACTAGTACAGGTCACTCAAGGACTCACCCAACCTGACCTTGAACCCCTCCAGGGAGGGAGCAGCCACAACCTCCCTGGGCAACCTGTGCCAGTGTCTCACAACTGCAAAGAACTTCCTCCTAACATCTAGTTTCAATCTCCCCTCTGCCAGTTCAAACCCATTGCCCCTTGTCCTGTCATTACAAGACCTTGTCAATAGTCCCTCCCCAGCTCTCCTGTAGCCCCCTTGAGATCCTGGAAGGCTACTCTAAGGGCTTCTGGAACCCTTCTCTTCTCCAGACTGCAAAGCCCCAGCTCTCAACCTTCCACATGTCTCTGCACATGCTTTTGTGGACAGCCTGGATTACAGTAAAGGGTTTAAACTGGGTCTGTGCTGCTCACTTTCTGCAATTTGTACTTGCAATCCAACCTGCCCTTCTCCCTTTCACTTGTGGCTGCATAAGCCCCATCTTTGCCTGCCACTAATCCCCAGTGGGATGGGCTCTGTAAAAGAGACCCTGCAGAAGCCACGAGGTGACTCCCTGGGAAGGAAATTTGAGGCTACTTTTGTATGGCTGCTTGCAGGAGAGTCCTTGCCCCTTGTGCATTGTCTAACTGTCAGGAAAGGCATGGAAAGGAGTGAGGCCAGAGCATATAGTCCTTAGGCAAGCCTGGATAAGAGTTTTACTCTGTGGGCTACTTGAATTTGCCATTATTTATGCCATGCCAAAGCATCTAAATTATGCTTAAAGCAGCTCCATCCTTTTTGGTATGGATTATCATTAAAAACCATGTCACATAAACCATTGTGACTGGAGATTAGTCTTTCTCATCAACATGAAAGCCTCAACTGTTACATAGGTGAAGGACTCAACACTACAGGAGCTTTTGACTTTTTACAGTGTAAGAATGGCACTAGAGGAAGCATTAAGCCAGCTCATTCAAGCAAGGACATTCAGGATGTGTAGATCTTCAGCATTGCACAGGACAAATTTCAGCTCTAGAAGTAAAGCTTTGCATTACATCATGAACAAAAATGCTCTAGAGTAAGTTGTGTCAAATATAATGCCTGTAGGCAAAGGAAAATTGGGACTAAAGCACCTCTGCTCAGCCCTGCGCTTCCAGACTACTACTGCAGTCTTTAGGCAGAAAGTGAAAGAGAAGGTTTCATTAAAATTATTACTTGAGTTCTGGAAAATAATTCAGTTAGAACAGAGGTGTTTACCATGAATAATTGTCAATGTTAGGGAAAATCACAGTGCTGTCTGTGGCAAAGTGGGAGTAACTCCATGCAATACTTTCTAAGAAGCAGAACTGGCAGGTTTTATTTAATAAGCTGAGGTAATAAATACACTTTATAAGCACATGATGTATGTGTGATATTGCTATACATTTAGAAAGTGCTCTAAGTATTAAGGGTGAGGTGTTTTTGTTTTTTTGTTTTTTTGGTTTTTTTTTTGTATGATGTCCTCTATAAGAACTCCACTGCATCCTCTGATAAAGTTTATCACTGAAAAGACAGGATAGGTTACAATTAATCTGCATAGGATGACAGAAAATCCAACTCGGCTAGATGTTGAAGAGAAGGCTTCCAGGAGACCTTAGAGTAGCCTTCCAGTATCTGAAGGGGGCTACAGGAAGGCTGAGGAGGGACTATTGACAAGGTCTTGCAATGACAGGACAAGGGGCAATGGGTTTGAACTGGCAGAGGGGAGATTTAGACTGGATGTTAGGAGGAAGTTGTTTGCAGTGAGGGTGGTGAG
>WBNM01011355.1:8610-21896 GCA_013399055.1 Ramphastos sulfuratus | reverse complement strand
AGTGAGACTCAGTATCTCTGCATGTGTTTGGAGAAGCCAACTCTGCAGAAAGGCTCAGCCTAGTGTGACTCAGACCAAAGAAAGCCTCTCCTGGCTGCCGCTGCTCAGCAAGCCCAGAAACCCCAGCTCCAGAACCTCTGCTGCTGTATAAAAACCCCAGCACCTTGTAAGAGGCTAACACACTGGACCGAGAGGCCCTCAGAAAGGTAGTGGAGACAAGATTAATAGTTTGAACTGGCAGTGAAATCCAGGAATTAAGTAGTGACCCATGACACTTGAGAAACAGTAAGAGTTTGCTGACCACAAGAGTGATTGCTCAGAGAGCCTTCTGAACGTTGTAAATGTGAAAATGATTTACAGCACGACCAACAGGGGGAAAAAATTGAGCTAGCAAGCAGCCACGATTGACACCAGTAATTGTTCCTGACTGCAGGCATGTGTGGAGGTAAGGAAGCAGAAATACTTTTGGTGTGTAGCATGGTAGCAATATATCAAAGTTCCTAGCAGCAAGGGGCTCCAACTCCTCGAGCTGAGATGATTAAACAGCGTGCAAACACCACTCGTGACACTGAAACAAACAAGAGGGCTGCGAGGGATGAAGGCTCTACTTTGGTGTTCATGCAGGGCTGCTTTGCCTTCAGGCTGGAGCTGTGAGCATCAGAGCCTTGCAGACAGAGTTCAAAACAAATGATTCGTGCCCAGAACAAGTCTCAGGTCTCCATGCACAAGCTGCTGCTCTGCTTCTGAAGGAGCAGGAAGACTTTCAGCATTTGAAAGCACGAGCTGGTTCAGATTTAGCAATGAGACCTCACTGGAAATCAACAGAGAGCAGTCAAGTGTTCAAGGAGCAGGATGCTTGCTCTCCAGTGAGCTTTGCTCACTGGCACAGTCAGGATGGTCAACTCCAGCCTTGCAGTGGCACCTTTTGTGGTCCTGAGAGAAGATAGAAACATCAGGTTATCTTCCTCTTTGCTTGTAAGACAGGAAGACAGTCAAATCTTTTTCCCTTGTCCTCACCCAGCCTTGCTGGTACTTCTCCAGGGCAAGACTGATCTATTGCACAGCCCAGTGTGTGAAAAGCTCAGAGAGCAGGATGAAGGCTTTTTGTTTGTCCCATTGCTTTGTGATGCTACCAGAGGCCAGAAAGAGTATTTGTGTAAAGTGTCAGAGATCCCTCTGTGCTGTTTTTCAAGTGTTTCCCCCCACTTTTTTTTTCTGTCATAGAAATGGCACTGCAGCTTGTAAGGGACCTTGGCAACATCGTGACATTTTCTGCTCTGCAAGCACCTGGAGGATAGGAGAACAGTCTCCTTCCCAGCCAGTTTTTTTGTTTTTTGCTCCCCAGATTTGCTTTCCTTCTGTGAACGATGACAACTTGCTGGGTCAAGGCAAAGAGGTTTTCCGAATAGACAGAGACTATTCCACACACACTGGGGAGACACCAAGCATCCTACCCACACCCAGACACCTCCAGCTCCAGGATGGCTCACCCAGATCCTGTGCAAAAAGAGACATCACCACATTTGGGTTGAAAACCAAGTACAAAGACCCTCAAAACCAAGTTGAATTTTAATTCAGCCCTTAGGCTGGTCATTATGACCAACATCAGCCGGTGGCAAAGGCACAATGGCAGAAAAGAACCAGGGTCTCTGATGTAGCCAGATGCCTTGGCTTACATTTCTCTTGCAGTGCTGAGACCTGTTCCTCCCTGTGCTACCCTTCTCCTCTCTCCAAAATGAAAAACAGTGGAAAAGATGCAGAGAGAACATCAGCAGGGGTCATAATGAGTCTAAGCAGAAGAGTGAGCAGAGCTTTGTTTCAAGTGTAGTCATTTTCACGCCTGGTTTGTTCAGTATCATTTAAGCCCTCTGATCCACCATCTCCTGTGAAAAACTGCTAAGTTTTGGTGTGCTTTTGAATCTGGTCACAACCCCATTTTCTGTAGAAGGGGAAGTGCTGGCTCCCAGTGGCTTTCTTGTCTTTCCACACTGGTGCCATCCAAACAACATGATGGCTCAGCTTGGCAGCATCTCCTGGCTGCAGTGGGGCTTGTGGTAATTAAACTCTATTGAGATGCCTGATGGAGCAGCAGCAAACACCACAGAGAGCCCTAACAAAGGCCAGCAGTGGCCAGGCTGACTGACTGAGCCCAGCAAAGATGCTTCTTACCCCAGGTAGATGTCATCTGACCAGGTGAACCACCCAAAAAGCTGCCACCTCCTCCCAATGAGATGCAGTCGTGCAAAGGTCCTCAAGCCTTCTGGTATCTGAAGGAGGCCTATAGGAAGGCTGGGGAGGGATTACTGACAAGGTCTTGCAATGACAGGACAAGGGGCAATGGGTTTGAACTGGCAGAGGGGAGATTGAAACTGGATGTTAGGAGGAAGTTCTTTGCAGTGAGGATGGTGAGACACTGGAACAGGTTGCCCAGGCAGGTTGTGGCTGCTCCCTCCCTGGAGGTGTTCAAGGCCAGGTTGGACGAGGCCTTGAGTGACCTGTTCTAGTGGGAGGTGTCCCTGCCTATGGCAGGGGGTTAGAACTGGATGAGCTTTGAGTTCCCCTCCAACCTTACAATTCTGTGATTCTAAGCACACAGAGACTGAAACCAAGCCAACCCCACTCTCACTGCTATGTACAAGAAGAAAGTTGAGGTACTACAAAGCCTCCATGCTACTTTCCCAGCAGCCTGGAAGCTGGCTTTGTGCCACCCCTAAAGCCACTGCAAATTCTTCTCTAATACTAACTCTCAGAGCATGAGAAGAGTCAGTGTTTTGTGCCAGCAAGGACAAGAAGCATTTAAAGTCTGGGTTTAATCACAACTGGAGGAGGGAAGGCAACCAAAAGTTAAAGAATGGAGGTTGAGTAAAAAAGTGATGAATAAAAAAATGACGTTATGGAAGCACAGGACCTCGATGTGTGCCACTGCATTTGTGCCTGTTTGCAGCCAGTGCCTGTCTTTGTGTGGGCTGCATACACATCCCTGGACACACACACATCTAAGAGGCAGGGCTGGTAGCACAGCTTAGCATCAAATTGACCAAACATTTCCAATTATAAAGCCCTGCTTTCAATTGCTAATCACTTTATTAAACTACTCGGGCTGCAATCTCCCATGCCAAGTGTCTGCCTTGGGCTGAAGTTAATTTTATTATGCCTTCTTGGTTATCAGCCATCAGCCAAAACAAAAAAGTTCAGCTGTTTCAGAGAAGATGCCTGGGGATAAAACAGGAGGCTTGCAACGCAAAACCATCCCAGCAACCTTGTTTTAGAATCATAGAATGGTAAGGTTGGAAGGAGACCTCAAGGATCATCTAGTTCCAACCCCCTGCCATAGGCAGGGACACCTCCCACTAGTACAGCTCACTCAAGGCCTTGTCCAACCTGGCCTTGAACACCAAACCTTTGCAAACCTTTTGCAAAGGTCTGGAGTCCTGCTCCTGCTTTAGAGAATGGCTTGGAAATCTGTACCTAGGGAAAAATCTTGTCAAACCTCAGAGAGCAAAATCGCTCTGAAAATCCTTTCTATAGCCAAGCACCACCTCTTACATAGAATCATAGCACCACAGAATGGGCTGGGTAGGAAGGGACCTCCNACATATTTATAAACATTGATGAGGTCACCCCTCAGGCTCCTCCTCTCCCTGGGCAACCTGTTCCAGTGTTCTACTACCCTCATGGTGCGGAACTTGTTCCTAGCATCCAATCTAAATCTGCTTTTCTCTAATATGAAGCCACTGCCTCTTGTCCTGTCACTGCAGGCTTTTGTAATCAGTCTCTCTCCATCCTTCTTGTGGCCCCCTTCAGGTACTGTCAGGCTGCTACAGATCTCCCTGGAGCCTTCTCTTCTCCAGGCTAAACACTCCCAGCTCCCTCAGCCTGCCCTAGCATCAGAGGTTCTCCAACCCCCAGTCATTTCCGTGGCCCTCCTCTAGAGCTGCTCCACCAGGTCTGTGGCATTCCCATGTTGAAGGCTCTGGAGCTGGACACAGTACTCCAGGTGAGCACATCTCTGTGATTCCATTCTTCCACAATACACTTCAGCCTTTCATCCTCCTGACTATGGCAGGACTGTTTGGGACCACTCCATCACAGCCCAACTGCACTCAGGTGAAGGGGCAGAGAATTTGGCTTTCCTTTCAGCCCAACTCTACTACCAGCCATCACCTGTCCTTTCCCTCTCTCCATAATCCACACACTGCCTTTTTCAGTCCCAACAAGGAATGCAAAGCAAGGTACACTGCAAAAATATAGTCCTGCCTTCTAAACCCCATGTGACAGCAAAGATGAGTCTTTGCCCCTTCTCCTCCCATGCAGCAGTACCTTCAGGATCCCTGGAGCTTGCCCACTTATTAATACCCCCAACATTCACATCTGCTTCAGATTGGGTTATGGGGATGGGGTTTAATAACAAATGTGGTCTCCATTAATGCTGGCCATTGCTGTGCCTACATCCACTAGCAGGCTTCTGGATTCTCTGATCAGATCAGATGTTCTCTGTGGTTTGTTTGTCAGATCCTCTGCTTGGTGACTTTCTTCTAGCAAATCAGGTCTGAAATGTGAAACACAGGGAGAGTAGCATGGAGCCACCAGCATCAGAGGGTTCAGAGAAAACAAAGCCAGACAGACACCCTGCAGCCCCACTTCTGGGTTTTACAGACTCCTGCTGTGACACACAAATATGGCCAAACAGCCTTTGGCACCCCATGAGAGCTCTGTGTTCCCCTTCTCTCTGATATTCATTCATGTTTATAAAGTTGTAAAGGGTGAGTGCCAAGTGGGTGGAGCCAGGCTCTGCTCAGTGATGCTCAATGACAGGACAAGGAGCAATGGAAGCTGAGGTAGAGGAAGTTCCATGGAAACATGAGGAAAATTTTTTCACTGTTAGGGTCACAGAACCCTGAAACAGGCTGCCCAAGGTGGGTGTGGAGTCTCCCTCTATGGAGAGATTCCAAACCAACCTGGATGTGTTCTTGTGTGATCTGCTCTAGGTGATCCTGCTCTGCAGGGGGGTTGGACTGGATGAGCTTTCGAGGTCCCTTCCAGCCCCTCACATTCTGTGGTTCTGTGATACATAAAATCACAGAGTGGCTCAGGTTGGAAGGGACCTCAGAGATCATCTACTCCAACCTCCCTGCCATGCCCAGGGACACCTCTCAACTAGATTCAGCTGCTCAAGACCTCTCCAACCTGCCCTTCAACATCCCAGGGAGGAGGCAGCCACAACCTCCCTGGGCAGCCCGTTCCAGAGTCTCACCACATTGGACATGTGGCAAATGTCACTTGTGTACCTCAAGGGCCTTCAACATCTTGAAAATACGTCTGGAAAAGTCATTCACACAGGCAGGTGGGTGAGGATTTCAGCTTGACAGGACGATCAACAGAGGGTGCAGAGTTCTCAGCAGTCACATTTCTGAAAAGGTGAAGGAATCACTGAAATAATCCAGTTCTAAATCCTCTAATATCAACATGAAAGGAGGAGAAATGCTCAGAGAGGACCATAAAAGTGGAGATGCTGAAAAAAAAAACCCACAAAAGCAGCACAGGAAAAGAGGGGAAGAAAGCAGTGATCTTGTGAGGGCTTTCAGGTGCTGCTTCCCATGCATCTCTGCAAAGAGGGCTGGACTGAAATGACACAATGAGATGGTTGTGGTGTCAGATAGTGAGGTTGAGCCTTGAGTTAATATAGCTCAGGAATATTCAAAAGAGGAAAGAAGCCAGAGACGGGAAAATGAGATTTAACTCTGCTCTGGTGAGACTTCATCTGGAGAACTGTGTCCAGGTCTGCAGCCCTCAACACAGAAAGGACATGGACCTGATGGAAAGGGTCCAGAGGAAGGCCACGAACATCATCAGGGTATTGGAACACCTCTGCTATGAGGACAGGCTGAGGGAGCTGGGGGTGTTCAGCCTGGAGAAGATAAGGCTCTGGGAAACCTAATAGCAACCTGCCAGTAGCTGAAGGGGGCCACAAGAAGGCTGCAGAGGGACTGTTTGCAAAGGCCTGCAGGGACAGGATGAGGAGCAATGGTTTGAAATTAGAGCAGAGCAGATTTAGATTGGATGTTAGGAACAAGTTCTGCACCAGGAAGGTGCTGGAACACTGCAACAGGTTGCCCAGGGAGGCAGTTGAGGTCCCATCCCTGGAGATCACAGAATCACAGAATTAACTAGGTTGGAAAAGACCTTCGACATCATCGAGTCCAACCTAACACTTTCTAATTAACTAACCCATGGCACCAAATGCCTCATCCATGCTCCTCTTAAACACCTCCAGGGATGGGGAGTCCACCACCTTCCCAGGCAGCCCATTCCAATGCCAATCACTCTTGCTGTCAAGAACTTCTTCCTAACATCCAGCCTGAACCTGCCCTGGCACAGCTTGAGGCTGTGTCCTCTTGTTCAGTGCCTGGCAGAAGAGACCAACCCCACCTGGCTACAACCTCCCTTCAGGTAGTTGTAGAGAGCAATGATGTCTGCCCTGAGCCTCTTCTCCAGGCTGAATAACCCCAGCTCCTTCACATATTCAAGGTGAGGCTCAACAAGGCTCTGGGCAACCTGATCTAGTTGAAGATGCCCCTGTTGACTGAAGAGGGGCTTGGACTGGCTGATCTTTGGAGGTCATCCCTTCTAACCCAGACCATTCTGTGAATCTGTGAGATCTGCAGTGGGGCCAGAAGCTGGTAGATAAGAAGTGGTAATGCAAACGCAGTGGCTTCCAGCAAGGCAGATGTGTTGTTATCAGTGAGGAACACCACATCAGTGGACCAAAAGCCTGATACAGAAACACAGGTGCTACCACACTGAAATAGAGATAAAATGCCAAAGCTTACTCTGATTTCTGGGGAAATGCATCCCCCCATGAGGTACTAAAACTACAAGTCCACCTGGAGTAGTTATTTCCAGAGCCACCATCACCTCCCTCCAAAAACCTACCACAAGAACAATTCCATTTAATTGTTGAGAAGATAAATTTTATACTGGGGGGGAGGGGAGAAAAAAGCCCAGAAAAATGCTTTCTGGGTAAAGCAAGCATCTATCTCTTGGAGCAAAAGCATCTGCTCAAAGCCTGTCCCCCCCAGCACAGGACACACAACCCCCAACACAGTAGCAGCAGAATTCAGACTGGGGCAAAGCTGTCAGCTCTCACCTCATACATTCAAGAGGCCCAGAGGGAAGCCCACAGCAGGTTAAGACACTGAAATATTGTCTGAAAAAGAGGTTTTCTTTTTTTTGTTTGTTTCCCTTCGAGCTGAAAGCTGTTCTGCCTCCAGACAAGATGTGCTCAGAGTCAGCCAGCAGGATTCATGACAGCAGCTCCAGTGGTCCTGTGAACACACATCTCTGGTTGCAGGCTGGGGGCCAGAGCTTGCACACTTGTTAGAGCTGCTCAGCTTGTGGGCAGCCCAGCAGCAGAACTGCAATTCCTCTTTGGAGAAGTTCCTTGCCTTTCTAAACTCAGCTTTACACAGATAATAGCAGAGACCTACATTTTCCCCTTCTCACCTTTTGAGTCAAACAAACACCAGCCAAGACTAATCCAGAACTCTTATGGCCATCACACCTTGGACACTCTCAGCTGACCATCTCTGGCCAGACCAAGCTATATGCAGGTTCACTTTCCCTGGCTGATCAGTAAAGAAGTTGTGCTGATCCCCATCTCACAGTCCCAAAGGGTGTAACTGGAAATCAGGGAAAGCTGCCACTCTGCTGCAGCCATTTCACCTGGAGATATTGTGTGGTGCAAGGTGGAGTCTGGAAGAGACTGAAACAAGCATCCAGAGCCTGGCTGGCTCTGCAAGGGGGAGCTAGCACTGAGGACCCTGGCACAGGGCAGTGTGATGTGCATGGCTGTGCTGCCATCCTGTGAGATCTGGACAGGCTGAGTGCTGGACAAAGGCAAACCACGCGAAGTTCAGTAAGGACAAGTGCAGGGTCCTGCATCTGGAGAGTAATAGCAGCAGGCACCAGGACAGGTTGGGGCTGCCCTGCTGGAAAGTAGCTCCATGGACAAAGACCTTGGAGTGCTGGTGGGCAGCAAGTTCTGCATGGGCCAGCAATGTGCCCTTGTGGCCAAGAGAGCCAATGGCATCCTGGGGTGCACTAACAAAAGTGTACCCAGCAGGTCTAGGGAGGTTTTTCTCCCCCACTACTCTGCCCTGCTGAGACCACACCTGCAATACTGTGTCAAGGTTTGGACTCCCCAGTTCAAGAGACACAGGGACCTGATGGAGAGAGTCCAGTGGAGAGCCATGAGGATGACTGGGAGACTTGAGCATCTCCCCTGTGCAGAGACTGAGAGCCCTGGGGCTGTTTAGTCTGGAGAAGAGAAGGCTGAGAAGGAATCTGATCAACGTGTACCTGAGGGGTGGGTGTCAAGTGGCTGGGGCCAAGCTCTTTTCAGTGGTCAGCAGCAATAAGCAAAGGAGCAACAGCTACAAACTGGAACAGAGAAGGTTTCAGCTCAACACAAGGAGACAATTCTTTATGGTGAGGATGACAGAGCCCTGGAACAGGCTGACCAGAGAGGTTGCAGAATCTCTTTCTCTGGAGACTTTTCAAACCTGCCTGGATGCATTCCTGTGTGAACTACCCTAGGGGATCCTGCCTTGGAAGGGAGAATGGACTGGATGATCTTTGGAGGTCCCTTCCAACCTCTAATGTTCTGTGGTTGTGTGATTCTGTGGATGCTGCCACCAAAGCCACATGGTCTGCAACAGCTCAGTCTCAGTTGCAGCATGGCCCATGAAGAGTGACCTGTTGGGGCTGCTGCAGACAGGAGCCTGTGAACTACCACAGCTCCCTCATCCTTCAAATGCCAGGTGGGAGGTTTGACCTTAAGCAGCAGAGTCTGGGACCGTCCCAGGGTGCAGACACACATGTGCACACACAGAGGAAGAGGTTGTGACCTCAAGTGAAATGGCAAGCCCCAGTCAGCTGGGGTATTCCAGCATGCACTCAGGGTTTGAAAGCTGTCCTCTGGGCAGCATTTCCAAGCACCTAGCATCGGATCTTTCACACTTCTGGAACAGGGCTGTAAATTATGGCCAGAGCCCCTGAAACTTCAGCCTGCTTGCTCTGCACTCCTGGCGCCTGCTGGGTTGTTGTCCTTGTTGTTACAGCTCCAGCTCCAAATGGGCAGCCTCTGATGTATGGCTGGGAAGGGACCTTCCTAACCGGGAAGCGAAGCGGTCACCCATAGGAAGAAACTGCAGCTTCCTACAGTATTTAGCATGATACAGGCCCTCAGCAGTGCCACACTTTACTTCTTCATTTCTAGCATCCCCCCCCCTTGAGAGCTCTACCCCACTTCATCATCATAAACATGTCAACAATGGGTCCCTGTGGAGGGCTCTGCTGTTTGTTCTTTGGCTCACATGGAGAAAGCCTGTCCCTGCTGCAGCCCCCAGCACACATTTCTCTATGCTCAAAGGGGCCAGAGCTGGAATGTGGCCATCTTGTGGCTCCCAGACCTTGATATTTAAGGAACAAGGGGAGGGAAAAAAAAAAGGAAAGAAAAAAGCAAGGAACATGAACTTGATAAATACGATCAGCTGCCGGGAACGTGCCTGCAGCCTCCTGCTGCTGTTGTTGACATCAGAAAGCTGCAGAGCATGGGAGACAGGAGGAAGTTTTATTGTCTCGCTCCTACCAGGAGCACGCGATTGCCGCTCCAGCTGCCTGCTGCTACCCGGTGCTTCCCTCCAGCCTGTCACCAAGCAAACAGGACATCAGTTCTCACCTCCCAGGCCCAGCAGACTGCCTCTCCCAAAGCTCCAGAGCTTTCTTAGGGAAGCTGATGCTGGTGTGATGTTTGACTCATTCCATGTTACACCTGAGCCTCTCCCCTCAGCCGCTTGACAGCTCTCCAGTCTGTCAGGACTGCAGGCTGGCCAGGCAAGGAGCACCCCAGCACAGGGACAGGTGGTCCTGCTGCATGTTGGTGTCTTCTCAAGAGTGGCTCCAGTTAGTGGAGCAGGACAGCCCCAGCTGAAAGGTTATTTCATGTTTTAGGAGGAGAGAGGATGGAAAATGCGATGAGCATTTGAATCTGTGTTCCCCATCTGAGCTCAGCAAGGAAGCTGAGGCTTCCTCAAGCTTTACTAATGCAGCAATTTGGTCCACCAAAGGACCAGGAGTGAACTTCATCAAGTGATGGAGACAAAAGCAAACCCATTAACCCATTAAGACATGCATTATCTGAATGCTAATTCAAGGAACTGAGATAAAAAGAGATGAGAAGTTATAGAATCATAGAATGGTAAGGTTGGAAGGGACCTCAAGGATGATCTAGTTCCAACCCCCTGCCATAGGCAGGGACATCTCCCACTAGAACAGGTCACTCAAAGCCTCATCCAACCAGGCCTTGAACACCTCCAGGGAGGGAGTAGCCACAACCTCCCTGGGCAACCTGTGCCAGTGCCTCACCACCCTCACTGCAAACAACTTCCTCCTAACATCCAGTTTAAATCTCCCCTCTGCCAGTTTAGAATCATAGAATCACAGAATGGTAGGGTAGGGTTGGAAGGGACCTCAAGGATCATCTAGTTCCAACCCCCTGCCATAGGCAGGGACACCTCCCACTAGAACAGGTCACTCAAGGCCTTGTCCAACCTGGCCTTGAACACCTCCAGGGAGGGAGCAGCCACAACCTCCCTGGGCAGCCTGTGCCAGTGCCTCACCACCCTCACTGCAAAGAACTTCCTCCTAACGTTCAGTTTAAATCTCCCCTCTGCCAGTTCAAACCCATTGCCCCTTGCCCTGTCATTGCAAGACCTTGTAAATAATCTCTCCCCAGCCTTCCTGTAGGCCCCCTTCAGATACTGGAAGTCTGCTGTAAGGTCTCCTGCTGGAAGCCTTCTCTTCTGCAGGCTGCAGAGCCCCAAAGTCCTTTGTGGAGAAGGGAATCAGAAGCAGAGCACTACTTTAGCGGGGGCACGATGAACAATTTTGCAGTGACCAGTCATGGATAGATGAGATGAAGATAGAAATACCTGAGAAAATCTCACCCAAGTGACTTTTTCATCCTCTTTACTTTCTTCCAATGTGCAATGCCCCCCCCCCCCCCCAATCTTTCAGGTTGATGGCATTAAGTATAATATAACAGGGAATTATTTTGTTCCATAGAGAGAGTTTAGGCCCCTTGAAAGGGGCTGGCTGGACAGTTATGAAGATATAAGCACTCTGTGTATACCCAGAACAAACTTCCCCAGTGCTTTGCTAAAAAATATGGTGCAATGCTTGGCTGGATGAGGCACGGTGAAAGAGCTCAGTTTTCATGGCTCATTTAAGTCTGGGACTTTTCTTCAGGGACAGCCAGCAAAGAGCACTGATTTTGATCACTTTCTTCTGATGTGGACAAAGTTATTCTGGGATTTGGGCTGAGACTGGCTCATTTTCCAGGGCTTTTAAGAGGCTTCAAAGTGGTCACCTGGCGAAGCCAAGCTTCCAAATCTGCCCAGCTGCAAAGCAGCCAAATCCTTTCTCACATGAACTTTGAGAAGCAATGCATTTGGAAAAGGAAAACATCTATTTCTGTAATTGCTTGTCATTCAGCTATGGCTCCTCACCTCAGGTTTTCCAAGCCTTTGGTAAAAATGTTCAGATCTCTCTTCAAAGTCAGAGAAAATTGTTTTGTGAAATAGTTTGGGGTTTTTTAGGGGCTTGGATTTTTGTTTTTCCTCTTAAAACCCCAACTTGCATTTGGCAGAAACTGACAGCTCCTCGAGAACACTGTGTGGGTTATGTGAAGGGCGAGGAGGCTAGAGCCAGGCTCTGCACACTGATGTCCAATGACAGGACAAGGGGCAGTGGGTGCAAGCTGGAGCAGAGGAGGTGCCATGGGAACAGAAGGAAAAAACTCTGCCCTGCGAGTGTGCCAGAGCCCTGGAGCAGGCTGCCCAGAGAGGTTGTAGAGTCTCTTCTGGAGGCATTCAAAACCCACCTAGATGTGTTCCTGTGTGACCTGCCCTGGCAGGGGAGTTGGACTGGATGATCCTTTGATGTCCCTTCCAACCCCTAACATTCTGAGAGATCTTTTTCACTGTGAGGGTGCCAGAGCCCTGGAACAGGCTGCCCAGAGAGGCTGTGGAGTCTCCTTCTCTGCAAACATTCTAAACCCATCTGGATGTGTTCCTATGTGACCTGCCCTAGGTGATCCCACTCTGGCAGGGGCATTGGACTGGATGAACTTTTAAGGTCCCTTCCAAACCTTTACATTCTGTGATTCTGTGTGACCAGAACCCTCTTTCATCAGTGTTCACTTGCCCAAGCAGCCATGGTGCAGGGAAGTGTGAAGGCACTGAAGGAACTCTAAGTATCTGGATCAAGAGACAGAAAGAAAACGTTAAGCAAAACTTCCCTGAGTAACTCAGGGGGGGTTCTCTTCCAAAATCACTAGAAAGCTTTCAGTACAAACTCCTCCCCCTCCTTCGTTATCCAGAGACAGATTTAAATAGCACTCTGCTTTGCTAAAGAGTTGTAAAGAGCCCTAGAGCCAGCCAAGTGAGATAAAAGGCCACAGCTGAGTGTTTCTGTAAAGACAACAGTTGCCCCACGACTGGCAGAGACTTTGCTCTAGGGCTACACCACGAGGTCCTGTAAAGGGAAGAAAAGATGTCTTTGTGCACCCTGCCACAGCTCTTCCCCTGCCTCTGCAGCATGCAAGGCTCCCTACAAGCTCCCCACGTAGGACATGTTGCTACCTGGGGCAGGCAGGAAAACAAAAGGCACAAACGCCAACAAATCTAAGGAGGTCTGAGCATGCAGCCCCTGCAATTGTGCATATTCACTGCAAGAAGGACACTGAGGTGCTGCAGTGTGTCCAAAGAAGGGCAAAGAAGCTGGTGAGGGGCCTAGAGGACCTGTGAGGAATGGCTCAGTGAAATAGAGTTGTTTAGCCTGGAGAAAAGGAGAGACCTTCTTGCTCTCTACAGTTCCCTGAAAGGAGGCTGGAGTGAGGTGGGGCTCGGTCTCTTCTCCCAAGGAACAAGCAAATGGAGAGGAAGAAACAGCCTCAGGTTGCACCAGGGGAGGTTTGGGTTGGACATTAGGAAGTATTTCTTCACTGAAAGGCTGCCCAGGTAAGTGGTGGGGTTGCCATCCCTGGAGGGGTTTAAAAGACATGTAGAAGTGGTGCTGAGGGACACAGCAGTGTTAGGTTCACCACTGGAGTTGTTGATCTTTTCCAACCAAAGTGATTTTATGACATACCCCTGCAGAAATCTGCACCTAGAGCTATGTCCACTCACATATACCAGGTCTCTAAATCCTCTCCTGCAGTTCCTGAA